>OY987246.1:10972679-10996860 GCA_963920765.1 Ulota crispa
GATAAAGCGGCAGACGCTGCTGGAGCTGGTGGACTACGTGACGTCGGGGTCGGGGAAGTTCACGGAGGCGGTGTTCGAGGACATCACGAAGATGCTGGCGGCGAACCTGTTCCGGACGCTGCCGCCGTCGTCGCACGAGAACACGGGGTCGGAGAGCTTCGACCCGGAGGAGGAGGAGCCGACGATGGAGCCGGCGTGGCCGCACCTGCAGATCGTGTACGAGTTTCTGCTGCGGTACGTGGTGTCGAGCGAGACGGACGCGAAGCTGGCGAAGCGGTACATCGACCACTCGTTCGTGCTGCGGCTGCTGGAGCTGTTCGACAGCGAGGACCCGCGGGAGCGGGAGTACCTGAAGACGATCCTGCACCGGATCTACGGGAAGTTCATGGTGCACCGGCCGTTCATCCGGAAGGCGATCAACAACATCTTCTACCGGTTCATTTTGGAGACGGAGAAGCACAACGGGGTGGCGGAGCTGCTGGAGATTCTGGGGAGCATCATCAACGGGTTCGCGCTGCCGCTGAAGGAGGAGCACAAGATGTTTCTGGTGCGGGCGCTGATCCCGCTGCACAAGCCGAAGTCGGTGGCGATGTACCACCAGCAGCTGTCGTACTGCATCATCCAGTTCGTGGAGAAGGACTTCAAGCTGGCGGACGTGGTGATCCGGGGGCTGCTGCGGTACTGGCCGGTGACGAACAGCCAGAAGGAGGTGCTGTTTCTGGGGGAGCTGGAGGAGGTGCTGGAGGCGACGCAGAGCGCGGAGTTCCAGCGGTGCATGGTGCCGCTGTTCCGGCAGATCGGGCGGTGCCTGAACAGCTCGCATTTCCAGGTGCGTGCGTGTGTGCGTGCGTGGGGCGGGGTGATGGATGTGAACTGAATGGTGTGTGGGCGTTGGCTGTGATTGCGCCGTAGACGTTAGGGTCCGGAGAGTGTCCAGCTTGTGATGGGATGTCGAAACATGTCACTAGATGAGATTGTCGGCAGGTGCGTGACGGCTTTCGCCACCGGCGGGGCAGGATGAATGGTTGGCCGTTTCTGTGGGCCTGAACCGGATGGTTGTCGCGGAGCAGTTTTGGTGTCGGCGGTGTGGGGGCGAGGGATCGCATGGGGGTTCAGTGGAGTTGGGGAGGGTTTGGCATTGGTGTGGTCGTCGGAGAGTGTCGGTTCCGAGTGGAGTCCGCCCGCTCGTTCTGACGAAACGTGCGGTTTGGTGTTGTGAGGGCAGGTTGCGGAGCGGGCGCTTTTCCTGTGGAACAACGACCACATCGTGAGCCTGGTGGCCCAGAATCGGCAGGTGGTGCTGCCCATCATCTTCCCCGCTTTGGAGAGGAACACGCGGAGCCACTGGAACCAGGCCGTGCACGGGCTGACGCTGAACGTGCGGAAGATGTTCCTGGAGATGGACCAGGAGCTGTTTCAGGAGTGCCAGCGCAAGTACCAGGAGGACGAGGCGAAGGCGAAGGGGATCGAGGAGGCGCGGGAGTCGACTTGGAAACGACTGGAGGCTGCCGGGAATCAACGGAGTAATTCGAGCCTGAGCGGCAGCCTGGCACCGTCGGACGGTGTGGTGGGTGCAGGCGCGGTGTCTAACAAGACAGCGGGGAGTGGGGCCCCGCTTCTGGGGCAGAGCGCGGTGTTGGGGAATTAGCGCGATGGGCTGGTGTTTGTAGCGTGAGACGTACGATCGTCGAGGGCGAGGCACGGGCTGCGATTGGCCTGGAGCTTTCTCTGCAGCTCCTTTCTCCTGCTCCTTGCGAGAAGCGGGGCAGTCCCGCCTCCCGAGTCATCGAGACGAGGGTGTTTCCTCGGTTCCAGTTGCAAACGAGTACGGGTGTCAGATTTGCGGCCGGTCGCGAATCACGGCCACGCATTTGGCAACGTCAGACGTGGGACTGGGCGAGGACGGGGAGGATAGGATTGGGATTTGTTGATGCCGGGGGTGTCAGAGCAGGAGCAGAGACCGTCTGTGCTAGGGGACGTGCAGATTGAGTACGCGGTAATATCCAAGTTGTATCTTCTCTTCTTCCAACATTTTTTTCTTTTCTTTTTTCGTTTTCTGGTGGTCTTATGTGTAGGGGTTGGGTGGCGGGGTTTGGAATCGGTTAGGATTGTAAGATGAGTAGGTGTTTGTTTTGAGCAGAGCATCTGCTTTTATTGTTTGGTGTAAAGAGACAGCCTTAGGATGAGACCCGTGGGAAGCTCTGCGTGGATGTGCATTTTGGTGTTGTCAAGTGGAAGGATGGTTCGGTCGTGAATCGAGAGTCGTGGAGATTTGGCAAGTGCGGGAGATGTGACGTTCCTGAATTGGGAGGGCATGTATTGGACAGGGATATCTGGATAGGTACGGTAGAGGTCCAGAAGCTTAGTATTTGATTGGCAGGGAGAGGAAGGACGGGTGGTGAGGAAGAATGTGGGAGGTGTAGAGAGGTGCGGCAGAGCGTTACTATAGATTTACTTTTATTGATATCAATTTTCTCGTGCCACGGTGAGAGGCGGTGCTTGTGTCGGCTGTGGACGCACAGCCCTCCGGCGTGGACATTGAACTGCCTGATTGGGTTCCAGTGTGTAAAACCGTTGGCTTGGTGAGAGCATCGCAACGTGACGGCGAACTGTTTTGTTCGACCCTTACCTCGTGAGCCTGATGCACGTGTGTTTTGGGTACCGGGAGGTGGTTGCGCGTAAAGATTGATGCTTGTGATTCTGATGCGGTCGGCAATTCTGAGTAGCCACCGTTGATTGATTGGTTCTGGTCTTCTGGAGGTGTCGTTGGCGTTCTTGTATGGACGCAGTGAGCCTTCGTTTTTGAATGACGTATGGCCTGGAAATGCGATCAGTGTTCAGGGATGGTGCCTTTGGATAGTAGGGCGGAAACGAGTTCGTAAAGCAACTTGCGTGGCCACGCTGACCATCACTACAAGGAAAACGCAGAAGCCTGACCGGCTTTTGCGGCTTGACGATCAGAGAACCATAGGTTGACTTGTATTTATTCTAATCATACTGGACTACTGGCTCTGGGCAGTCTGACTGGAAGTTACGGACCATGTGTTACTATCCAGAATTCCAGATAGTGTATTCCTCTATGCCTTTGAGGACTTCGAATGGCATGTGAAGTTGACGAGTTTGAATTTTTGAGTATGATCAGAAGGAGGTAACAAATTGTCTGAAGCACTTTGGACTCTGGAGTGCTTTTTCTGTCACTTTTCATTTTGAATCAGGGTGTCAGGTTGCCCCGCAGTTGACTGGGCGCAATCAGCGTTTTGCAAGTTTCTCACTCCGAATAGACAGGTCCGATGGCCAGATTGGTGACACGTTCGTTAGACATTGCTGTTGTATACACGGTGTGCTCTGTGTTCACTGATTATAGTCATATCCTTTTGGCAGTCTGAATATTTTGTGCTTCAACACGGTTTTGTTTGTTGATGGTATTTAACCCCTAAATGCCCAAGGGTGTATTTCTTGTTTTTGGAACGCATTTTTGAAGTTTTTGAATTGTCCTTGTAAGATCTATATTAAGCATCAAAACAAAATTGTAATTGTTGAATCTTGAACTTCAAGGCTTCTAGATGACACTACTTAAAAATAACCCAAAATGGCCATGTGGATTTTCAGATATTTGTGATTGAATGATGATGAGTGTAGAATGTTTTGCTTTTTTTGGAGCCGCCCAAAATTTCTAATGCAAATTGGCAACTTTTGGATACAAAATTGGGAAGTAGCCACTTAGGATGCTTTAGTGTTTATTGTCGTTACTTCAAAACAAATGGCCCCCCTTCCAAATCCATGACCATAGTTTCACAAATGAGCTTGCAATGCAACTATCAAAGCGCAAACACCTAATACAAAGAAATTTTTTAGCTTCAATTATTGACCAAAAATCAATTTGAATGAAGGAAAACTCAACAGTGAATGGATTCTAATTTATATAACAAAGATATTCCAATTGAAATTAGTCCAAAAGCTCTTTTAGATTTTGTTAGATGTCAAAATTTCAATAAAAAGGACCTTAATGCCCAAGGGAGTGCCCAAAGGAAATCTTCACCTTTTGCTCAACTTGATGCCCATCTTTTCAATGTGGCAACATCTCATAGGCTCTGTGACACTATTCACGACACTATTCATGACACTATTCACAACCCAAAATGTATGCTTGCGGTTAACCTCCACCAAAAACAATTGGAATAAGATATGGAGGAAGTTGAATTTCAACAATGAAGCTAACTTCAGCACACAACTTTTCCCCGAAAGAAATCCTGAAAACGATAAAATCCATGCCTTCAACATGGTTTCAAAGTTTCTTGAAGTTTTTTGGACACCCAAAATGGGTGCCGTGGGCATTTAGGGGTTAATAACAGTGGGTACTGCCGCCTCTTTGCCAGTGCTCTTTGCACACTCAGGCTCAAGGACTTGGTGTTTATTCAAAAAAATTGTACAGTGCTGTATGGTCATGGTAGCCTGGATATGGGTCCTTCAATTCAAGTGAATGCAAGTTGTTTGTCTGCAGCATCACATTTTCTATGTTTGCTTGCAATGTGCTTACAAGTGTAATGGGCATACAAGGGGTTTGAAGGATCATTCTTGCCCAAGTCTCCAATTGATTCCTCAAACAGATGTTTCTTTATTGTTGCTGCCCTTGCATGCATGTGTAATATTTATATTTGCTTCTTATTATTTTTGTGATTCTTGGGATGCTTCACTGGGATCTAAAATGCTATCTAATGGTTTAAAATTTGTCACATGCAAACAACATGCTTGTGTTGTGGAATACTTTGACAAATGTGGATTTCCACTTCAAACATTTATAAAGCATATGCAATTGTATTTGACAATCATGCATTCTTGACTTTGTGTAGTCAAGTGAATCACATCACCTAGTTATTGTTTGTTTTGTCAACGTGTGCACATTGCATTTAGTTACATACATTTTCTTTTGATTGTCCTTCCCCTTTTTGTGTGTTTCTTTGTAAACATTACAAATAGTGACTTTGTCAAGGTTTTAAGATTGATTTTTTAGTACACAATGCACAAAATGAAAGTCTTTACAAAAAATAAATCAATAAATAAAGAAATGGTTAATATGTATGTTACATCTTGTAGAAACTCTATGGTTTCAACTTTGGTACACAACACTTAGGATTTTGTATCTATGTGATACCTACTTTTGTAAGGCATAGGATAAAGTGGTTCCAAGATTGTCCTGTCATCTTCAAGGGCAAATCATCCAATTCAATGTTTTTTCTACAACTTGTAGGTGGGGGTGTCACTCTTGCTTATGATCAATGTATATTTGCTTTCTTTGCTTTTTTCAATGGTTCTCTTCTTCTATTTGAAAAAATGAGCCTTTGTGATCTTGTATCTGTTAGAAATTTTGCCCTTGAGATGGGTATGAAGATCGAAGTGGAAGTGTATATTACTATCCGAGAACTAAAGTAGTATTGTAGCTTTTTGCCTGTTTACAAAGGAGTTCAAAGGAATAATAGTGTTTGTATTGCCTCATGTACATGTTGGAGTTAGATTGATTGTATGTTAGTTGGTAGCTTTAGACATATAGAGGCATTTTGTTAGCAACATATAAGATTTTTGCAATCATTTGTTGCCAAAATGGTGGATGTATTATCATCTATTACCACCTTGGATAGCCTTTGTTGGCATTAATAGCTTGCATGGACTAAGGCATGCTTGCAACTAACTTGTGCAACATCTAACTTGGTATGCTTTTCTAAGTTGCAATTATTGCATTCTACATGGGATGGTGGTTTTTGTATATATTTGAAATTTGGACCTTTTGTTTGCCTATTGTCCAAATGCTTTATAGAAGGTTGAGGTTAAGGGAAACTAAAGGTAAAGTGAGCCTTTTTAATCTAGTACGTTTTTTGCAAATTTTTGTTCCATTGGCAATTTGTATTGATGTACGATTCAAAATAACTTTAAGTTGCTTATTGTTACCATGGTGGTAGAGGTAAGGCAATAATCCTTGCTTATAGCAATATGTTGTCATGCGCATATAAGATTATAGAAGTTGCTCAATAAAAAATCATTGCTATTTTGAGGGTTTTTCACAAAGTCTTTATCATAACAATCAAAATACTTTGAACTTATGAATATAATTAGGCGTCATTGTTTTCATGCTTGTAGTCTTACTTAAAGATAACAAATAGTTGATTTTTAACTTTATATTAAAAATAAGTATGGGCATTTGATGGTCTAGCAGGACGCAAAATAATTTTAGGTCCAATTACGCAGAACAGTTTTATTCATACAATTTTTTGGTTTTTTAATTCTTTTATCCACGCAGTTATTTTACATTTTTTATTTTTTACCCATGCATTTCTTATACATGCAATTTTTTATCCGTTCAATTTTTTACCCATGAACACAATATTCGTTACTTTTGGGGAAAACACTTTCCTAAAAAGGAGTTTGGGGATACTAAATTTTTCATTTTTGAGAATATTTTGGTGATTTGAAGAGAGTTCTTTTGTAATTCATAAAGATATTTCATCATTCATGTAAGATCTTGAAGAAACATCAAAAAATTCACTCTAAATCACCTAAAAACTCTTAAAAATGAAAAATTCAGAAGTTTCAAAATTGGGGCTTTTTCCCAAATTAACAAATATCTTGTTCATGCAAGTTTTTACCCATGCAATTTTTTTATCCACACAATAAAAGGATTGCCACTTATATTATGTTATATAGATAGATAAAAGTGGATTAACATTGGGCTTGTAACAAGGGTTTAATTTTTGGTTTTGTCAGGGTAGAACAACCCGCACCTCAGATTGCAAGCAAGTAAGGAAAATTTGGCTAAAATTGGAATGAATGAATGATCTACAAAATTTCATCCAAAAATTTCTAATATAACCTACTTTCATCCAAAATATGGCAAATTGAGATTTTGCTCTAGTAAGGATTTAGCAATTTCATCAGTTCTTGCATGCGGTTTTCTTAGTGTAATAGTCGCCAATGGACTTTTGAGGTAAGCTTTAGACAAGAATTTGCCAAAAAATTAAACCCTGCTTGTAACCATTTCTTTGTACTTTTTACAAGGATGCTAAAAGCAAAGAATCAGGAATTTGTTATTCAAATTTATATTATACTGGATAGAACATACCATTAATGATAACATTGTCTAAAACAAGATTTATTTTGATGAAATTAAAAACATTATGTCTTAGAATGTTCCATTAAAATTTCTATTGTCAACCCCATTAGAGACCTTAGAATTTTGTCATTCACTCTTACTATCTAGTATTACCTAAATCAAAAATGTTAATTTGCATTTAGAAATTCTCTATTACTACATATTTACCTCATGGTGGCCAAATTCAAAAAGTGGGCTAAGCTTTGGTTACAACCCATTTGTAAATTAAAAAGAGGTATTTTTTGTTCAAGAATTATTTTTTACATGAATGCACTTTGTTTTGATAACCAAATATAAAAAAATATGAAGGATAATATACTAATTCTAATTTGGTTTCAAGTATTGTTAGATATTTAAAGACATATGTCTTTTTGGGAAGGGAAGATAAATGAGAAGACAAAGTCAAAGAATTACACTATTAGGAGTGACCTTCATAGAGTTAGAATTGTCTCAGCCTTTTCATATTCAACTTTTGTTAGTAAATTGCTTTGAAAGTACAAAAAAATAAGGAAATTGATATGTGCACACTGGGGGGTTGATATTTGCACACCCCTAGGGGTAAAATGTAGATTTTTGTAATAAAAAAGCAGACTTTGAGAATTTTGAATTTAGATTTGAACTTAGAGACCATGATTTTGTCTAGAACCATAGAAAAGGTTGCAATTGAACAACACCCAATGAAAAAGCTTATCTTTTTTACAAACAAAAGTAAAAGTAACACTCTTCCCCATAGCTAAGTTTCTTTACTGGGTGTTTTTCAATTGCAACCTTTTTTTATGGCTCTAGACTAAATCATGGTCTCTAAGTTCAAATCTAAATTCAAAATTCTCAAAGTCTGCTTTTTTATTACAAAAATCTAAAATTTACCCCTAGAGGGGTGTGCAAATATCAACTCCCCGGTGTGCACATAAAATAGAATAATTAAGGGTGATGTGGAATGATTATTTTGATTTTCTTGCTTTTGTAATTTTATGTGTATGAGATTTCAATGTCATATTGACTATCTTTTGTTTGCATGTTGAAATCAATTTAGTCTTAAATGTTAAATTAGGAAATTTGTATGAAAATAGACATTCATCAATAGAATAGTTATCATAGAGACTATTCATATAGTCAAAGGGTATGAAACATGAAAGAGGGTGGTTGTTCACAAAATAGTGTAATTCTTCACCTAGTTTATAAAAGTAGCTAATTATTTATAACATTAATATTATTATTAAATGAATTCTCTTCTCAAACATTGTTGTGTGCATTTTCAAATTCTAATATGGTATGAGAGCAAAGTTATACATGTATCAATTTGACTAAGTGAGCGTTTTCCTTTAACGTGCAAAGCCAAATATTCCAATGAAGATGTGCTTTGGTGCTTAACTTGTTCATTGTCAAAGAAGAGAGAATTCAAGTTGAGAATCACTTGCAAACTATCAATGTGTTCTTCAACCTTTTTCTTAAAGTTGGTTGATCTAGTATTAGTACAAGAGCATCAACAATGGACAAGGAGCAATTGCAAGTAGCCAATACCACATATGGAGTTGCACAAGCACTGATAAGTCCTATGCAACACTAGCTGAGTTTAGGGAGCTTGATTTCATTTCTCCAACAATGATTTTGTTTTAATTTTCCACCATCTGTCCACCAAGAACTTTAGAAATGATACGCTTAGCCATCTTAAATGATCATGAAGAAGAAAAATGTAGAGTCTTTAACAAGCATATGGATTGTTTAATACAAATGCTTCAAATTTCTCTTATCAAATTATTGACAATGAATCTTGAAGGATCTACTTACAAATTGCATCATGTTGATAAACCAAATGGAGAAAAATATATAACATGGAGAATTAGAATAATCTTCACTCTCAGAAAATAAAGCATTTGGTCTATTGTGGACAAAAGTGAAAAAAAACTAGTGCGCCCTACTGGAGAAATGATGCTTCTTTACTTGAAATTAAGTCTTGGAATATTGTTAATTGAAAGGATAGAAACTTGTCCACTTTGACAATATTGGTTAATAGTGTGAAGAATTCATATTTTCATCAAATCAGCGGAGTTGCAATGGTCAACAAAGCATAGGATGAATTGCAAGAAATTTATTTTGTGAACAATATCTCAAGTAAAGTTTATTTGAGAAGAAAGTATATCAAATGATAAATGAATGATGATAAAATCATGAGTGAACATATACATATGTTCATGATAGTTTTTGATGAATCGATTGCTATTAGTGCAACAATTTAGGATAATGGACAACTTAAAACATTTTTTTGAAGCGTTTCACACTCATATAAAAGTGTGGTTGATGTCTTGAATAACATTTTTAGCATTACTTTAATGTTACAAACTAGTTAGTAACAGCAGGACTTGATTGCGATTACGACGGTTATGGTTAGTTGATCCTTCTCTTTTCTTTAAGAACCACGTGAAGAGGTTTGTTTCTCACGCAACATTTTGCTAATATAGACGTAATGATTTCAATACTACTTGCCTAATCTTTTAATGCTTGCCATGAGAAATTTACGGAATGAGGCTCATAGAATTTATGTTGGTTGATTTGGATAGAGTGTCAATCATGCAATTGCCGAATCTTGATATAATGTTGCGTCATGGACAATCCACGCTCTGTTCATGGTTCATGATTTTGTTCCAAAAACTTTGTTCAATATTCCCATGTGTATGTTGCTATAGGTCATTGTGTATGATATTAGAGTGCTTGCATTGATTCTTTTGCCAGTAGTTCAAAACGAGGCCAGGTGTACACCAATTTCACCATGGATCAGGAAAGACAAGGAGGAGAACTAGGAGGACTTTCATTACCAGAGGGGGTTGGATCATAATGGGCCAATTTTATTCAACAACAAATTCAAACAATGTTTCAAGCTGCAATTCCACATCTGGTGCAAGAAATTTTGGACCGAGCGGCTGTGGGACCTTGACATGTGTCTCCCTTGATCTTAAGTGATCAAGCACAATGAGGAATAGGAAGGCATGACAAATTGGAATTTAGAGGTAGAGAGTCGAAAGTGGCGAATCCTGAAAAGTTTTGTGGCAAAAAAGACAACAAGGTGTATCAATGGTTTGCATAACTTTGCTTGGTATTTCAAGGTAAGCCTTGAACATATAGTTTCAATGCTGATAAAGTAGCCTATGCTTTGTCATATGTGACTAGAGTTGCACAAAATTAGGCTATGCCCCTCCTCCAAGCTCTCGATGAAGAACTCGAGTATGCATTGTTGGTGGATTATAATGCATTTCGAGATGCGGTTATTAGCATTTATGGCGACTTTGATAGAAGAGGTAATGCTGAAGATTGCATTGGAAAGTTGCGGCAAACAAGCTCCGTTGCATCATATATTTTTACATTCAACGAGTATGCAACGCAGATCAACTGGAATGAGTCTAGTTTGGTAGCATGATTCCAAGGGGGGCTCAAAGATGAAATTCTTGATTTGGTGGCCACTGCTGAAACTCAACCACGTATGCTTCATGAGTGGATGGCGATGGCGTCGCGGATAGATGAAAGATTGTGGGACATGCGTCAGAATTGATGGTTGCAAATGGATTCTCCAACTTTCAAGAGCCTAACCATCCTTTCCCGAAGTCCAGCAGGAAAATTTCAGGGTAGTTCAGGATCATCTGGCCCAGTACCAATGGAACTCGGCGCAACTCGAGGTCCTCCAGCCTTGGCCAAGACGGCGGCAGAGAGGCTTGAATACCCAGCATCAAGACAGATGTTGGGGTTGTGGAGAGCTAGGCCATGTGTGGACTAAATGTCCTACAAATCCTTCAAAACCATTATCACTATCAGCAACAATCAAAGGTGGTGACGGGGTCTCGGGAAAAGGGGGAGCCCAGGATTGAATGGAGTGGTTTGGTACCCGAGCACGATTCAACATGCAGCTGCTACAATCCTGAAAGATAGAATGGTTGGAGGAATGGAGCATGGTCAATCTAGGATGGAGGATTTGGAGAATGAGCTGGACCCACTCTACTTACGTGCCACCTTTGATCCGGGGGCACATATAACACTGGATGTAGAAATCAACTCCTTGGCAACACTCACATTGGTGGATTTAGGAGCCACATGAGTATTCATGCACCCCAAAATTTGCTGAGCAGTGCAACCCTATTTTACATCCCAAATTGATACCACAAGAAGTTAGAGTAATTGACAGGTGAGTGATCAATTCTGGACTTATTACGGAAGAGGCTACTATTGAATTTGTCGTTGGGAATCATTGAGAGACATTAGTGTCGGATATTACAAATACTGGGCAATATCCATGCATATTGGGCACTCTCTAATTCATCCGCCATGACCCAACAATTTGTTGGGCTCAATGGAGTATATTGTTTGACTCTTCTTACTACCAAGAGAACTGCATGAGGCAAGGAATTGACGGTGAAAGTGAAGGTTGTGACTGACGTCCTTCAGTTGGAGGTGGGATTACTTCAACCACTTATAAGTCACAAGAAGAAGTTGAAGGAATGGCCAAAGAAGTCGGGCTATGGCAACATGAGAGCTCAGACACCATGGATTGGACTGCGGCCAAAGAAGTAAAGGATTTGGATTTGGCTGCTTCAAAATTGATGTCACCTAAGCATGCATTAGTAACAATGGCGGCTTTCCGCCATTCTGAAAAGGAGACTGAAATCTACTCTCTTGAAATTTTGGAGTGCATTAATGCGGTTGACACCACAAGGTCCATAGGCATCTCTGTTCTGGCTGTGTACCATGATTTGCACAAAGCTTTTAGCAAGGACGCATCAAATGAGTTGCTAGACCATAGTGTATATGACATGAAGATTGAGTTTAAAGAGGGCCAAAAGCCACGTAATACCAGATTGCGGCCAATGTCTCTAGCAAAATTAGAGGAATTTTGCAAGTATTTAGAGGAGAATCTGGTAAAATAGTGGATTTGGAGGTCTAAATCTCATGTTTTGGCACCCATTGTGCTTGCCTTTAAAAAGAATGGCTTAATTAGGGTTAGCATTGATTATCGTAATCTTAAAAAAAAATTGTAAGAAACCACTATCCCTTACTTTTTATACCACAGCTCACTGACCGGTTAGTGGAGGCTAAAATATTTACTAAATTGGATGTAAGGCAAGCGTATCATTGAATACGCATGGCACTAGATCATGAGCAAAAAAATAGCTTTTAAAATTCGGTACAGCCTATTTGAGTATTTAGTGATGCCTTTTGGATTAACCAATGCTCCAGCTCAATTTCAATTTCATATGTAAACCATTTTTAGTGACCTTTTGGATATCTCAGTGGTGATATATTTAGATGATATACTTATTTTTTCTAAGAATTTGGAAGAACATCAACAAGTGGTGCGAGAAGTCTTACAACGACTCTAGAAACATGGGCTTTATGCCAAAGAATCTAAATGCCAGTTCCAATGCCAATCTGTGGAATTCTTGGAAATGATTATTTCAGGCAAAGGATTAGATATGTGTCAAGATAAAGTCCAAAGTATTAAAAATTGGCCATCTTGAAAACGGTAAAAGAAGTTCAAGTTTTCCTCGGGTTTGCAAATTTCTATCATCCCTTTATATGTGATTATTCAAAGATTGCAGTGCCCCTTACAACTTTAACGTGAAAGGATAAAGGATTTGAGTGGACGCTACAAGCGGACCAAGCATTAAAAGAACTCCAATCTAAATTCCTTCAAGCACCGGTGTTACTCCACCCAAACTTTAACCAACCTTTTGTGGTGGAGATAGATGCATCTAATACTACAACATGCGCAATTCATTCACAGCACGGGGAGTATGGACACCTACATCCTTGTGCATTTAGGAATTCTAAAATGTTACTAGCAGAATAAAACTATGACATCTATGATTAAGAACTTTTGAGTGTGGTTTTGGCATTCCAAGATTGGCGAGTTTACATGGAAGGATCTTTGCATGAGATTTGGATAATTTCTGATCACAAAAACTTGGAATATTTCTTCACCGCCAAACAATTAAATTGACGTCAAGCCCAATGGTCCAAATTTTTATCAGCTTTTAATTTTGACACAACATCGACCAGGTTCATTGAATGGCAGGACGGATGCGCTTTCAAGATGAATAGATGTTACAGAAGGAAAAAATAGAGAACACCAACATCTTTTACGACTAGCTGCACTTCCAATTTGGATTGATGCCCGTATCTTGGAACGAGTGAAGGCGACAACAGAGGAAGATGGCACTTTGTATTCAATACTAGCATTCTTCAAAGAAGATTCAAATTGAACCCCAATAGGCATCCGCCGCTGACTTCAGGGATATACCTTCACTAACAAAATCCTTCGTTTCCAAGAAATGATATATGTACCAGATGATGAAGAACTTTGACATCAAATTTTACGATCTAGGTACGATGTCCTTGCTGCGGGACACCAAGAACAAGCAAAGACCTTAAACTTGATTACAAGGACTTTTTATTGGCCTACTATTTGCCGGTATGTTCACTGCTACATTGACGGATGCGACCTTTGCCAACAATCAAAAGCTACACACCATACTAGATATGAGTTGATGCAACCCATCCCAGTCAACCAGGCACCTTGGAAAAGAATTTCTATTGATTTTATAGTTAAGTTACCAAATAGCAAAGGATACGATTCTATCATGGTTGTGGTGGATAAAAATACAAAGTTAGTTCATTTCATTCCTACAAAGGAAACAATTGATTCTAATGAAACAGCTTCTTTATATTTGTATCACATGGAAATACCATAGAATGCCGAATAATGTAATATCAGATTGGGGTTTGGTTTTTGTATCCAAATTTATAAACAGATTATGTGAACTTCTCAAGATTCAGCCATCTCTAACAACAGCCTTCCATCCTCAAGGAGATGGACAAACTGAGAGGGTAAACCAAGTAGTAGAACAATTCTTGAGAATCTTTACCACAAAACGTCAAGATGATTGGACTGATCTCCTTCTGTTGGCCAAATTTGCATATAATAATGCATGTTATTCTGCAATAGGATTTTCTCCATTTTATGCTACTTACGGTTACCATCCAACATTATTGTTTTTGACACCAACCACATTTACAGTCCCGGCAGCAGAAGATCGAGTTCGGCACCTACAACAAGTATATGAGGAGCTAAAAACAATGATTAAAATGGCAGGGGAACAAGCCAAGCGAACTTATGATCATGGAGTAAAGCTGCAACCAGCGTTTAGAATTGGCGACAAAGTCCTTCTTTGGAATGAGAATATTGCCACTATTGCGCCGTCCAGGAAATTGGATTATAAATTTTTGGGACCATTTATAGTGATATCAAAACTCTCAGACGTGGTTTACCGCTTGAAGTTACCAAAAACACTACGTATTCATGACGTCTTCCACGTCTCTCTTTTGGAATTATACCGGCAAGACACCATTCCAAGACAACACTGTATACTGCCTCCACCAATAATCATTCCTGACGGAGATGTGGAATGGGAGGTTCGTAAAGTTCTTGATTCACGATTTTTTGGTCGTGGGAAGAAACTCCAGTACTTTGTTTCTTGGGAGGGCTATGGACTGGAGGAGCACTCTTGGGAGCCGGCTGCAAATCTAGAGAATGCATTTGATGCTGTTGCAAAGTTCTATACACTCCATCCTAAAGCACCACAGTCACATTTTCAAAGAACACGACATGGACAATAAAAGAGGGGGTAATATTACAAACTAGTTAATAGCAGCAGGACTTGATTGCGGTTACGACAATTATGGTTAGTTGATCCTTCTCTTTCCATTAAGAACCACGTGAAGAGGTTTGTTTCTCATGCAACATTTTGCTAATATAAACGTAATGATTTTGATACTATTTGCCTAATCTTTTAATGCTTGCCATGAGCAATTTACGGAATGAAGCTCATAGAGTTTATGTTGGTTGATTTGGACGGAGAGTCGATCATGCAATTGCCGAACCTTGACATTTATGGACACAATGTCAAAGTTATTGCAGGAAGAACTAAGAAGAAAGTTGGATTGTCATTTAAATAATGAATCATCATTAAGCATATTTTAGACTAAAAAGAGTTCAACTTTAAAAAGGAAGAAGCTGTAAACACTTATAAAAGAAATAGACCACTTCCCAATCAATCCAATAACAATGAAATTATAAAAAAATACAGTGTTTTAATTATAACAAATATAATCATTTTTTCAACAATTGTGTAAATCTTAAAAAAGAAAAACACCAAATGGTTACAATGCAACCCCTAAAGAATCAAGGACCTCACCTTGGGCTTTTTGGATGTTTGGGCAAGCATTTTCCGTGTAAGTACTTGAGATAAAACTATGAAAATAAGGGCGTGTGTGCTCATATTGAAAAGCTTGCATTCCTCCCAAAAAAATTGGAATTGAATAATTTTTTAGTGAGATATGGTACCATATATGATTTAGGTGTCTGCACAGACATTCTTAAAAAAATTAGAAACAAAGAGATTGGAAAAAGTGTTGCCCACAAAGGTTCACATTAAAATTTGTTGAAACAAAGAACTAGGATTATATTGGAATTGGTAACAGATATAAACTTTTGTTCTACTAGTGAAAAGAGATCTTGGAACAAAATAAAATGATGCATATTGTGACATGGTTTTTAATAATTTTCAACATGTCTGGCTCTTGGAATTCTTGAGATATAAATTCCATATTCTTAAATTGAGAAGTTATGCTAATACTTGAGTCTTGAGCAGTTGGAGTCAACATGGCTATCAAGAAAATATAATAGTCATTTATACCATACAAGTTTTTCTTCTCTGTAGTACTGACAAGGTGATGCGTCCAATAAATTTTCACAATTCTAGTGAGTTTTCATAATTTCTATGACTTTCACAATTCTTATCACATTTTTCACCAACCCTTTGGGAGCCTTTTCCTCTTCCACATGAAATCTGGCCTACGAGTTTCTCACCTCACAAGAATTCAGGTCACTAATGAATCTTATTTGTTCAGTCACTTGTCCAAAGTCTCAGATACCTGTGAGTCGCGTGAGTTTGCATTTAGGGTTCAGCTTTCGCAACAACAACATTGCAAGAGCAGGACCAGCACAAGCACAAGCAGTGCAAGTACAAAGAGCAGGGCAGTAGTAGGAGCAAGACAGGTGGGTGACAACCTCCGTCTACATTTGTGCTTGTCTCCAAATTGCTGCTCATTGGAGCCACTAAGGTGGAGTTTTGGAGTTCACTCCTAAGGTGAATCACGTTAGGAGTGAACTTCAAAGGTGAGTCACCTCCCTGTTCACTAGTGAATCCACTAAGGTAAACGACAACATGAGTCACCTAAAAAAGTTGATGTTTGAAATCCTCTAATGTTTCACACTCCTACATGTCTTTTCCTCTCTTTTCTCCCTCTCTATTAGAACTTGTGGTGTAATTAGAGTTTCAACCAATGAGGTGCAAGACAACCACCAATAATAGAAATATATTTAAATATACATATAGACAAGTCTTTCTCACATGTCATTCCAATGGGGTGATGACATCATCATATGCCACATCACCACCATGCCACATCACCACTTCCATGCCACATCACCACATCCATGCCACATCACCATGCATGCCATGTCACCACTCCATGCCACGTCACCCCATGCCACATCATCACCCAATATGTCACTCCCATGCCATGCCCTTGATGTCTAGTCAATCTTAAAAAAAAATAGTTATGCCAATCACGTCACCTCCCATCCTTGTGCCCCCTATTCCCGTTCCCCCATCCTTGAGGACAACCACCAATGACAAAATTTAAAATTATATTCAATTATATAGATAGATAAACATATGAGCTCATTTTAAAAGAGGAATCTTGAAACAAAATCATCTTGAGATCTTTCAAATCTTTCTAAGATTTCAAAGTTCAAGACTTTCAATAAAAATTTTGAGAATCTACAAAACAACACCAATAAATTCAAATAGATCCAATTGACTCTTAAACATCAAGGCTACAGGATCCAAACATTGAATTACACAAACTTCTTTGAAAATTGTAGAACTGTGGGAAACGTTAAAATTGTGATAAACTTATAATTAAGAAATAACAACTTGAGTGCTTTTAAAATAGAACAAAAATGATTACAACATTCATTTTTTTTATTGAAAAAAAGTAAATCTTGCTAAAAAGGATTTGGATTGACCTTGTCAAGAGTTACAGCAATGTGTAATGACAAAAATGAAGTTCAAATGCAACTCAATACCCTACAACAAATATGCGATAATATAAATATTTCTAGTCACCTAACATTGGGATAAAAATGCTGAAAACAAAAAAAGGTGTTGCTCGTGCAAACAATGAACCATGACCAAAACTCCTTGGGAGGCTCATTTTAAATTCAACATATACAAACTCTTATAGTTCATCATGAGCAAGAGTGGCACCCCCACCTACAAGTTGTAGAAAAAACATTGAATTGGATGATTTGCCCTTGAAGATGACAGGACAATCTTGGAACCACTTTATCCTATGCCTTACAAAAGTAGGTATCACATAGATACAAAATCCTAAGTGTTGTGTACCAAAGTTGAAACCATAGAGTTTCTACAAGATGTAACATACATATTAACCATTTCTTTATTTATTGATTTATTTTTTGTAAAGACTTTCATTTTGTGCATTGTGTACTAAAAAATCAATCTTAAAACCTTGACAAAGTCACTATTTGTAATGTTTACAAAGAAACACACAAAAAGGGGAAGGACAATCAAAAGAAAATGTATGTAACTAAATGCAATGTGCACACGTTGACAAAACAAACAATAACTAGGTGATGTGATTCACTTGACTACACAAAGTCAAGAATGCATGATTGTCAAATACAATTGCATATGCTTTATAAATGTTTGAAGTGGAAATCCACATTTGTCAAAGTATTCCACAACACAAGCATGTTGTTTGCATGTGACAAATTTTAAACCATTAGATAGCATTTTAGATCCCAGTGAAGCATCCCAAGAATCACAAAAATAATAAGAAGCAAATATAAATATTACACATGCATGCAAGGGCAGCAACAATAAAGAAACATCTGTTTGAGGAATCAATTGGAGACTTGGGCAAGAATGATCCTTCAAACCCCTTGTATGCCCATTACACTTGTAAGCACATTGCAAGCAAACATAGAAAATGTGATGCTGCAGACAAACAACTTGCATTCACTTGAATTGAAGGACCCATATCCAGGCTACCATGACCATACAGCACTGTACAATTTTTTTGAATAAACACCAAGTCCTTGAGCCTGAGTGTGCAAAGAGCACTGGCAAAGAGGCGGCAGTACCCACTGTTATTAACCCCTAAATGCCCACGGCACCCATTTTGGGTGTCCAAAAAACTTCAAGAAACTTTGAAACCATGTTGAAGGCATGGATTTTATCGTTTTCAGGATTTCTTTCGGGGAAAAGTTGTGTGCTGAAGTTAGCTTCATTGTTGAAATTCAACTTCCTCCATATCTTATTCCAATTGTTTTTGGTGGAGGTTAACCGCAAGCATACATTTTGGGTTGTGAATAGTGTCATGAATAGTGTCGTGAATAGTGTCACAGAGCCTATGAGATGTTGCCACATTGAAAAGATGGGCATCAAGTTGAGCAAAAGGTGAAGATTTCCTTTGGGCACTCCCTTGGGCATTAAGGTCCTTTTTATTGAAATTTTGACATCTAACAAAATCTAAAAGAGCTTTTGGACTAATTTCAATTGGAATATCTTTGTTATATAAATTAGAATCCATTCACTGTTGAGTTTTCCTTCATTCAAATTGATTTTTGGTCAATAATTGAAGCTAAAAAATTTCTTTGTATTAGGTGTTTGCGCTTTGATAGTTGCATTGCAAGCTCATTTGTGAAACTATGGTCATGGATTTGGAAGGGGGGCCATTTGTTTTGAAGTAACGACAATAAACACTAAAGCATCCTAAGTGGCTACTTCCCAATTTTGTATCCAAAAGTTGCCAATTTGCATTAGAAATTTTGGGCGGCTCCAAAAAAAGCAAAACATTCTACACTCATCATCATTCAATCACAAATATCTGAAAATCCACATGGCCATTTTGGGTTATTTTTAAGTAGTGTCATCTAGAAGCCTTGAAGTTCAAGATTCAACAATTACAATTTTGTTTTGATGCTTAATATAGATCTTACAAGGACAATTCAAAAACTTCAAAAATGCGTTCCAAAAACAAGAAATACACCCTTGGGCATTTAGGGGTTAAATACCATCAACAAACAAAACCGTGTTGAAGCACAAAATATTCAGACTGCCAAAAGGATATGACTATAATCAGTGAACACAGAGCACACCGTGTATACAACAGCAATGTCTAACGAACGTGTCACCAATCTGGCCATCGGACCTGTCTATTCGGAGTGAGAAACTTGCAAAACGCTGATTGCGCCCAGTCAACTGCGGGGCAACCTGACACCCTGATTCAAAATGAAAAGTGACAGAAAAAGCACTCCAGAGTCCAAAGTGCTTCAGACAATTTGTTACCTCCTTCTGATCATACTCAAAAATTCAAACTCGTCAACTTCACATGCCATTCGAAGTCCTCAAAGGCATAGAGGAATACACTATCTGGAATTCTGGATAGTAACACATGGTCCGTAACTTCCAGTCAGACTGCCCAGAGCCAGTAGTCCAGTATGATTAGAATAAATACAAGTCAACCTATGGTTCTCTGATCGTCAAGCCGCAAAAGCCGGTCAGGCTTCTGCGTTTTCCTTGTAGTGATGGTCAGCGTGGCCACGCAAGTTGCTTTACGAACTCGTTTCCGCCCTACTATCCAAAGGCACCATCCCTGAACACTGATCGCATTTCCAGGCCATACGTCATTCAAAAACGAAGGCTCACTGCGTCCATACAAGAACGCCAACGACACCTCCAGAAGACCAGAACCAATCAATCAACGGTGGCTACTCAGAATTGCCGACCGCATCAGAATCACAAGCATCAATCTTTACGCGCAACCACCTCCCGGTACCCAAAACACACGTGCATCAGGCTCACGAGGTAAGGGTCGAACAAAACAGTTCGCCGTCACGTTGCGATGCTCTCACCAAGCCAACGGTTTTACACACTGGAACCCAATCAGGCAGTTCAATGTCCACGCCGGAGGGCTGTGCGTCCACAGCCGACACAAGCACCGCCTCTCACCGTGGCACGAGAAAATTGATATCAATAAAAGTAAATCTATAGTAACGCTCTGCCGCACCTCTCTACACCTCCCACATTCTTCCTCACCACCCGTCCTTCCTCTCCCTGCCAATCAAATACTAAGCTTCTGGACCTCTACCGTACCTATCCAGATATCCCTGTCCAATACATGCCCTCCCAATTCAGGAACGTCACATCTCCCGCACTTGCCAAATCTCCACGACTCTCGATTCACGACCGAACCATCCTTCCACTTGACAACACCAAAATGCACATCCACGCAGAGCTTCCCACGGGTCTCATCCTAAGGCTGTCTCTTTACACCAAACAATAAAAGCAGATGCTCTGCTCAAAACAAACACCTACTCATCTTACAATCCTAACCGATTCCAAACCCCGCCACCCAACCCCTACACATAAGACCACCAGAAAACGAAAAAAGAAAAGAAAAAAATGTTGGAAGAAGAGAAGATACAACTTGGATATTACCGCGTACTCAATCTGCACGTCCCCTAGCACAGACGGTCTCTGCTCCTGCTCTGACACCCCCGGCATCAACAAATCCCAATCCTATCCTCCCCGTCCTCGCCCAGTCCCACGTCTGACGTTGCCAAATGCGTGGCCGTGATTCGCGACCGGCCGCAAATCTGACACCCGTACTCGTTTGCAACTGGAACCGAGGAAACACCCTCGTCTCGATGACTCGGGAGGCGGGACTGCCCCGCTTCTCGCAAGGAGCAGGAGAAAGGAGCTGCAGAGAAAGCTCCAGGCCAATCGCAGCCCGTGCCTCGCCCTCGACGATCGTACGTCTCACGCTACAAACACCAGCCCATCGCGCTAATTCCCCAACACCGCGCTCTGCCCCAGAAGCGGGGCCCCACTCCCCGCTGTCTTGTTAGACACCGCGCCTGCACCCACCACACCGTCCGACGGTGCCAGGCTGCCGCTCAGGCTCGAATTACTCCGTTGATTCCCGGCAGCCTCCAGTCGTTTCCAAGTCGACTCCCGCGCCTCCTCGATCCCCTTCGCCTTCGCCTCGTCCTCCTGGTACTTGCGCTGGCACTCCTGAAACAGCTCCTGGTCCATCTCCAGGAACATCTTCCGCACGTTCAGCGTCAGCCCGTGCACGGCCTGGTTCCAGTGGCTCCGCGTGTTCCTCTCCAAAGCGGGGAAGATGATGGGCAGCACCACCTGCCGATTCTGGGCCACCAGGCTCACGATGTGGTCGTTGTTCCACAGGAAAAGCGCCCGCTCCGCAACCTGCCCTCACAACACCAAACCGCACGTTTCGTCAGAACGAGCGGGCGGACTCCACTCGGAACCGACACTCTCCGACGACCACACCAATGCCAAACCCTCCCCAACTCCACTGAACCCCCATGCGATCCCTCGCCCCCACACCGCCGACACCAAAACTGCTCCGCGACAACCATCCGGTTCAGGCCCACAGAAACGGCCAACCATTCATCCTGCCCCGCCGGTGGCGAAAGCCGTCACGCACCTGCCGACAATCTCATCTAGTGACATGTTTCGACATCCCATCACAAGCTGGACACTCTCCGGACCCTAACGTCTACGGCGCAATCACAGCCAACGCCCACACACCATTCAGTTCACATCCATCACCCCGCCCCACGCACGCACACACGCACGCACCTGGAAATGCGAGCTGTTCAGGCACCGCCCGATCTGCCGGAACAGCGGCACCATGCACCGCTGGAACTCCGCGCTCTGCGTCGCCTCCAGCACCTCCTCCAGCTCCCCCAGAAACAGCACCTCCTTCTGGCTGTTCGTCACCGGCCAGTACCGCAGCAGCCCCCGGATCACCACGTCCGCCAGCTTGAAGTCCTTCTCCACGAACTGGATGATGCAGTACGACAGCTGCTGGTGGTACATCGCCACCGACTTCGGCTTGTGCAGCGGGATCAGCGCCCGCACCAGAAACATCTTGTGCTCCTCCTTCAGCGGCAGCGCGAACCCGTTGATGATGCTCCCCAGAATCTCCAGCAGCTCCGCCACCCCGTTGTGCTTCTCCGTCTCCAAAATGAACCGGTAGAAGATGTTGTTGATCGCCTTCCGGATGAACGGCCGGTGCACCATGAACTTCCCGTAGATCCGGTGCAGGATCGTCTTCAGGTACTCCCGCTCCCGCGGGTCCTCGCTGTCGAACAGCTCCAGCAGCCGCAGCACGAACGAGTGGTCGATGTACCGCTTCGCCAGCTTCGCGTCCGTCTCGCTCGACACCACGTACCGCAGCAGAAACTCGTACACGATCTGCAGGTGCGGCCACGCCGGCTCCATCGTCGGCTCCTCCTCCTCCGGGTCGAAGCTCTCCGACCCCGTGTTCTCGTGCGACGACGGCGGCAGCGTCCGGAACAGGTTCGCCGCCAGCATCTTCGTGATGTCCTCGAACACCGCCTCCGTGAACTTCCCGACCCCGACGTCACGTAGTCCACCAGCTCCAGCAGCGTCTGCCGCTTTATCTCCTTCTCCTTCACGTTCTTCGACGGATCCGTGAAGTCGAACGTGTAGCAGCACAGCGCCAGCTTCCGCGCGAACAACCCCTGCCGGTCCGACGTCGGCACGTCCCGGAACGACGGCAGCGCCTCGAAGCTCCCGTTCGCCACCTTCCCCGCCGCCGATCGCCCGCCTCCCGTCGCCTGCACCACCGGCACCACGCCGGCTGCCGCCGCCCCCCGCCAGCGTTGCCCGCCCTCCCGCCCCCGCGCCGTTGCACACCGCGCACTCTTCTAGGCCCACGTAGGCCGGCGCGGCCTCGGCCACACCGAGGGTAGGGCCATGTTCGTGGTGCCGGAAACTTTCCAACTCTTCCATGCCTTCATGGCGTTTCTTTTCCAGAGCCTCCGTCAACGCCGTCCGATCCTGCTCGGAAAGATGCAGCCTGTCCATGCGCTTCGCCAGCCAGCCTTTCGTCAGGGCATTGAGGGCGATGAGCCTCTGGCGGGGTTCTTCGCTGTAAAGCTGCCCGCGCAACTCTGCGGACAAGCCCTTGCCGAAGGTAGAGGCTCCCGACTCTCAAGCTATACATATGCTCGGGCCGGGAACGGTAGGTTTCCAGCGCCCAGATGGTGGCCGTGCAAATCGGACAAGCATAAATGAAATGAAAATAGCTTTGCCCCTCCTTTTTCAGGAGAATCTGGTCCACGTCCTGGGTGGAAAGCCCATCCTCGTAAAGTCCTTCCAGCACGCCGTAGAGATGAACCGGTTGGTTTCATCGAAGTCAGAGGGCGGCAGAATCGTTTCCCGCGCGGTCTGCGCGGGAGCGGAAGCGCAGGGTCAACAGCACGGCGACCAGCAGGCGAATGGCAATCGGTTTCATGGCAATTTCCCTTTTCATCATTCCAACATGGAAGCACGGCGAATCATTTCTTCTGATTCTTGTCTTGGTAGTTGTCGTACTGGGCCTGTTTGCGGCTCGCTTTGCCCATCTGCCCGTTGGCGGTGAGTTCCGTGGCGAGTCCTTCCAACTTGGCGTTTTCCGCGCGTGCGCCCGCAGCATCTGCTGCTGGGCGGGCAGCGCGGCGTTGGCGGCGGCGCGGGAACGCAGCAAGGCAGCGGCATCCTTCGCCTTGCCAGCGTCAGCGAGGGCCACGGCGGCCTCCTTATCCAAGCGGTTTTGCAGCACGTTGTAATTTTGCGCCACGGCGGTCTGCACGCTGTCGTCAGATTGGCGCCCGTCGTCGGTGAGCTTCACCGTCGCGGCGCTGTCCTGCGTCTGGCGTTTGCGTGTGGCGGCGTCGTCATAGGCGAGCGTCACTTCGCCACGGGCAGGGCGTCGTTAGCCGGGCTGTCATCCAGCGCGCAGCGCAGGTGGTAGAGCCGGTGCTCGGAGCCGAAGAGTTCCGGCAAGGCGATGTCCGTCGCGCGATCCTGG
>OY987246.1:10997060-11020506 GCA_963920765.1 Ulota crispa
GGCTGCCGCCGCCCCGCCAGCGTTGCCCGCCCTCCCGCCCCCGCGCCGTTGATGACGCTCCCGGCGCCCTTGCCGCCCGCGACCCCACCCGCGCCCGCCGACGACGACGACGACGCGCTCGGCGCCACGCCCTCCGCCTTCTCGTCGCCCTTCCCCTTCGTCCCGCGCTGCATCACGCGCTTCAGCTTGAACACCATCTCTCCTCGATTCCCAGCCACTCCCCTCCACACCTCCGCACCTAACACCGCACCGTCTCCCGATGCCGACCTCGCATCAATTCCAGCATTTACCAATGCGCCCAATCCCGCCCCGACCGGAGCTCAAGCACGTCCCACACCCCCTGCCCCTCCACCTCCCACTCACATCCCCTCTTACCCCTCCATCCACCACCTGCCAACGGACCGTACCCGATCAACGCCGTTTCCACCGGGCAAACATGCCGCCAACCACATCCACCACTCCACCCCGGACTCCAGTGGAATGGCACGCGATAAAACCTCACCAACTCACACACACCCCTCCGCCACGCCGCACCTCGCGCTCTCCCATCACGCTCGCCTGCTGCGCGGACGCCACACGAAGATTCCAATTTCAGACCCGGTGACCTAATCACTGTCCTCGCATTACAACCTTACGCATTTTCACATTCCTTTTTGCTGTGAGACTCTTCACCAAATCTTAGCATCACTGTGAAGCAAACCAAGGAATAGGTCCACGAACTCTGCAGGAACCGATCCGCAAGCGCACAATCACTCACACGCAAGAGCCAAACCCTAGACAACAGTTCCAGAATGGCAAATCTCACCTGAATGACGCTGCGCGCAGCTTGCGCATCCAATGTCAACGGGCTCCTGGGCGAAGAATCAGCCACATCTTCAAGCCTGTTCCTCGTGCGCCATTGCCTCCCAATATCTCCAGCTACTGCATATCCGCACCGTTTTTGTCGCAGTAGTTTTGTGCGAAGCAGGAATAAAGTCTAGTAGCAGGGCAAGGAAGAATGTTATCGGTTTCCTTTAACCCTACGACTCATCTATCTATCTATTGTGTTCGAGGAGCCTGTATTGCAAACCTTGCGTGGTAACCATCTGCTTGCAAACTCATTGCGGCCTCGTATTCGGCACCATTGACACAAAAACGAGAGTCTTGGGGGGTAACATTGGGCGGAGCACTGACGAAGTTCGGGGGGGAAATGGCTTCTTCGTCCTTGGGACTAGGTTCCGCTGGTGCCACCCCAACGGCCTGGATCGTTTCATTAACCTAATCCTGCGGTGGTCATTGATTTCTGGGTTCTGGTTCTTTCTCTGAGTGTGTTCTCCATTTTGAGTGTGCCAGGTGGAGAGAGAGAATCAAATAACTGGCGTACTTTTGACCCGTAAATGCGCAAGGCACCAAGTTTCGGTGTTCTGTAAACTTTGAGACATAGCTGGAGACATAGATTCAACCTCTAAACGCCCAAGGGGTAAGGGCGAAACATAGATGCATTGTAAAATGATACTTATGTAACTTTGATGAAGTTTGTTTTAAAAAGGAAAACAAGAATCATGATGTCAGGTAACTATCCACATGGTCAAACATTCAAATGAAGTTATAAATTTTTATTTAATGAATTTAGAAGCATTTACCATTTAATATTCACCAAAATTATAAAATTTATTCATGGATTTTAAATTTTGGTGTTATTGGTTAAAAATAGTAAGTCTATCATAAACTTCAAAAATGCAAGCTTTTCAAAGGACATAACATCATTAGTTCCCAAAATTGTAAATTTTATAACACTAGCAAATATTAAAGTATTTTTCTTTGAAAAATTCTCCTTGATGGAATTCAACTTGGATTGACATGATTCAAGTTGGGTTGGGAAGTAGACTTGATTTTCTATATAATTTTTTAAATTGTTCATCTCCGACAGCCTGCAAAAAACAAGCAATGACCAAAAAATGATCAATTGAGCGCTTAGGGGTTAAGGAGGCTCATGAATAGACCATCAAAGCTTGAAATTGAAGTTTGGGGAGGTGAATATTCTTGAAATGCTTTTTAGCAAATTTTCCTTGAAAGACAAGAGGAACTAACATCTAGCCCAATTTGTTTCATATTTTTTGGAGCTTTGCAAAATTAGTTATGAAATTTTGAAGTTGAAATGGCATAGGGCTCTAAATTGGTGCCTCTCCTCAAATGTATGTTGCATGTACATTGTTGAAAGGCTATGAAAAACAACATGTACAAGCAAAGTATATTTGAGGAGGTGCGCCATTTTAGAGCCTGCACCATTTCAGAACCTCTTACCTATAAGGGAAAATATTAAAAATGTCTCTTAGTTCTTTCAAAATATTAAATATACCCCTATGTTATTTGAAATATCAAAAATACCCTTGGTTTTGTGTAAGAATGTCAATTACACCCCTACTTATGTTTGAATACATCAAATATCTTTAATTTTCTTGTGCCTCTCTACTGAAGATTCAAATGTTTCAATATTTTTTTGTTGGAGAAGTTGTGGTATGAGGTTAGCTTTAGTGCACAATTTAGGTATTTTGTATATTACATTCCAATTCTTTTTTGTGGAAGTAACTACAAGCATGCCTACGACGCATTGAATAGTGTGATGAATAGTATCATCAAAGAGCCTGACAAGCTGTTACATTGGAACAAGCATTGGAAAAAAGGGCTGCAAGATGAGAATGAAGTTAAATTTTCTTTTGGGCACTCCCCTAAACAATGAGGGCCCTTCCATTAAAAATTCATCATCTAATAAAACCTAAATGTATTTTTGGACTAAGTTCAATTGGATGTCTTTGTTATACAAATTACAATTCATTCACTATTGAATTTTCTTTCATTCATAATGATTTTTGGTTAATAATTGGAGCTAGAAAAATCTATGTATCACGTGGTAGCTCTGTCACAATTTCATTGCAAGCTAATGTGGGAATTGTAGATATGCATTTGGAAGGGGGGTCATCAATTTGAAAGTAACACAAATCATCAAAAGTGGTTGTTTCCCATATATGTACACAAAAGTTGCCAGCTTTACATTAGAGGTTTTGGGCAGCTCCAAAAAAACCAAAAACCAAAAAAACTTCATTCATCCACATTTGATCACAAGTAATTTAAAATTTGCATGGTTTTTTTTTATAGTTTTTTTTGGCAACACCATCTACAAGCATTGAGGTTCAAGATCCTACAATTACAATTTTATTTCAATGTTACATAATGGTCTTACAAGGACAAATAAAACACTTCAAAATTGACTTCTAAAACAAAGAAAGTACCCTTGGGCATCTAGGGGTGAAAGGCTTTCTTATCTTCATGATCAATTTTTGATTAGAAGACTATGGTCTAGATAGAAAACATGTGTGCTTTTAAATGTTGGGTGAATGATAGAGAACACTATGGAAATTTATTTGTAAGGAAAATCACAACATTCATGAATGGTTTTTGTACCATTCTCAAAAATATCTTTAATATTTTACGTGTAAATGATTTTTATATTTTCTGATCTCAACAACTTGCTTTTGTAATTCTTAGGCATTTCATCAAAATGTTATTGAACTATGTATATTGGCCAAGTGAGAATACATCCTTAGTCAAGCATAAGCCAACCTTTAAAAAAATTTGTCCTTGCGCCTTGTTGATGCTCATATTATATGCAATGCAGATTGGGAACTGCTTTTGATGAATTGGACAAAAGAGCTCAAACTTTCAGTGGTCAATGCAATTTGCGGAATGAATGCAACATATCCTACTAGATTGCCTGTGATAACTTATGCTTTAATAACTTGAGCTTAGCAACATTGAACAATGAGTTGCGTGCCATTGCATAATCCATTTGATGGATCCAAATTACAAAAAAACATTGCTTGTGTGCCAACTTTAAACAAAAGCTTGTATGGAGACCAGCAACTAATGTTTAGCGTATACAAATACTCAATTGATATCACATCGGCACCATCTTTATCATCAACTTTATTGGCACTCATGCAATCTTGCTTTTGTCTAGGCACCATATTCAAAACCACATTGTTGATCCGAACAACGTCGTCATTTCATCTTGCAAAGATTATACGGCTAGTGAAATACTCACAATACCCATGTCCAGCTTCCGCAATCCCATGATAGATTGCGTTGATAAAACCGTTTAATGTGTGCTTGCGTACAACTATGGATTATGGATACCAAATATAATCATCTTCAATGTGTTTCAATTTGCGCTTGCCAAGTGCCCATAGCCAATCTGCAAATGTACAATTTCCAGATTCTCAAGCTACACGTCATCAACAGCTCGCATGTTTTGACACAACTTGCACACATACTTATGCCTCCACATATAAGATTTGCTAATAAATGCCGCAACAATATCTGGTTGCAAACCTTTTGGTACAACCGGTAAAATTTGTCTAAAGTTTTTGCTCATTATAAAGGTAATTTATAGAAATGGCACATCGTGACTAGTAATATTGCAAAGAGTGTAGCCAACAACTTCAAACGTAAAATTATTGGTCGTTGGTGCCTCGTCCCATAGTATGAGCTTTCTTTGTCATAACAGCTTCACTAAGTCACCATGCTTTTAAATATTGCACACAAAATTTGAACCTAGATCAATAGGAATTTTGAATCGTGAATGCACAGTCCTTCCCTTTGATGGCAGAAATGCAGCAATTTCTGGTCATGCCACTACTAAAGCAATCTTGCCTTAGCCACGCACATGTTTCAATAGTAAATTCTCCAAGTATGCCTTCTTGGTACCACCCAATCCGTCAACAAAGTAGATTTTATCCAAGATATCAAGCACGCACGATTGCATGATTTTTTGATTGATATCCAATTGATTGCCATTTAGTGTGCAAACATTATTATCAACTTTCCCTCTCATCTCCGCAACATTGAAATCCATTTGCTCAACAATGAATTGATTGTCCTCTAACTCCTTCGTAGGAAAAGCTGATTTTGGCAAATTAAAATCATCCAAGGTCTTGTCAAATGCAAAGAGAAGTTGCACAATCATGTTTAAAGCATGTCCCTCAATTTGCTCTTGTGAAGGATTCTCTGCTCCGTTATGACAAAGTCAATGAACATAGTTGTCAGATAATTTTTTGCTAAATTGTTCTTATAGCTCGCATGGATTAGCCAATGGTCCATGTGTCAAGATTTTCACAAATAGCGAGCTCAATTGGGCACCAGACTGCATTATTGCCGCTTCTTGCAAACATTGCTCCTTCGCCTTATCATTCTCACACAATTCATGTGCAACGCAAGCCCCCTTGAAGGTATCATAAGAGATACCTTCAAATGTGCAAAGATCTTCACATGATATAGCTTCCTTTACCACTGTCCACAACCTCTGTAGTAAATACCGCTTGCCTGCCAAAGGGCTTGCAAAGTAAAGATGCCCAATTGTATAGCTTTTCTTCCAAATAGTCCATGCTTTTGTTTAATTAGTGAACAAAAATTGCATAGGGAAGTCTATGTACGTAATCCTCCTTGCCATGGAATTATGCGGTTGGTTTCAAACCACAATGTCAAAATTGTCTTTTGTGCCCTTCAATATCCACAACTATCGTAAGGTTGGAGTTTGCATTGAAAGTTACATGCTGTTAATCAAGTAAATGCTCTTGCAGCCATTGATGAATGGTTGGAAATCCACTGTGCATTTTAAATCTAAACAACCACCATATTGTCTCAGGTGCTGAAACATAACGCGCGTCAACATATTGTCAAATGTCATTGATGTCTTGGAAAATCATACTTGTGCAATCAATTTATATAAAATTCACAAGAAAATAAAATCTATTTTTTTAAATATTAATATGTACATGTATATGTACTAGACTTACATAGTGTAAACGAGAAATATTTTATTTTTGACCCCTTTATAATGTATCACTCTAAACTTAAAATTAATTTTGAACCCATTTTCAAAAGTAAGTACAATTTATTCTTCTATGTTCTTTTCTCAACAAATTTATGAATGCCAAATTCAAGATTCTCAATCCAATTCATTGTAATATTATTTTGAATTTTTTGTTGAAAATGTAAAAAAACTACACCCAACAATATAGACACTTTCCAAAAAAAACAAAAGGATCTAATGTAAAAGATAATTTTCATTTTTTGAAAAAGTGAAAGTGTTTGGCTTTCCACCTAAGTATAAAAGAGATAGAAATGTTCATAGAATATATTGTTTAACCCCTAAAGGACCATGGCCTTTATTTTGTCAAAAGACACTCAAAACTACCACCTCTATGGCAAAGAGTAAAAAAGTTTGAAAATCAAGCATTTTGCATATCTAACCATAGGATCTTGTGCTAGACTACTATAAGAATGTGTCATACAAAACTCAAGAACTTTGAATGCACAGATTGGAAGATATATGCATTTAAAGTGTAAAAAATAGCTTTTTTTGCACCTTGCTTGACTAGAATTTTTAACTTTGAACATTTTTAACTTAAAATTTTTGCTCCTCAGAGTTTGGAATTCTATTTTTGCATGGTGGGAAGTTGAGTTGGGAATCTTGAAAAAAAATAAATAAATAAATAAAACTTAATTTTCATTCTTTAAAAAATCATTAGGTAGAAGAAGGTATGAGATTGAACAAAAACTTAAATTGCTAATAACCCTGCAATGGAATTGAAATGCAATAATTCCAATGGTAAGATTGTTCTAGAAAGCAAACTTCACCCTCTCCAACAATTTTTTTTGAAAAAATGTTAAAATTGCATTCAAAAATGAAGTTTATAAGTTATTTTTTCTAGAAGATGCTTGAGTTGCCCAAAAAACAAGATTGTCCATAACTTTTTCATAACTAGTCCAAATGGAATGAATCAAAGCTTCAGATGTAGAAAAAATTATAATCTATAAAAAAATTAAATTAAATTATTTTTCCAAGTTTTTTCCAGAATTTTTTTTGCTGCCCCTAGTCCCCAAATTTGTGCTTATTTGGGCATAACTTTTGCTCCCAGGCATCAGTTGGAATAAAAATTATATTCCCCAAAAGCTAATGTGTTTTTCTATCTTCAAAAAAAGTTTCAAAAAATCAGGACAAAATTTGAGGCCGTAGGTACCTACCCAAAATCCCATTTGTCCCCTGAAGGGACAACGGTCCTTTAGGGGTTAAATATGTCAATTGAATTTAGTGCTTTGAATATTCCTTTACTTTGTTTATAATTATGTGTTGTTGGAAAGTGTTAGTTTCATTCATTACTTCTATAAAACTATAAAAAATGTATAATGCTAAAAAAAAGGAAAGAAGTGTGGCTAGAAAATAAAAAATGCATAAATAGTCTAGAAAGAGAGAATTTTTAGAGAAACAAAAGAAATGATAGATTCATGGAATAAAAATAATTATTATGTCATTGAAAGACCCCGCAATTTCAAAGATATTGCACTAAATAGAAAAATGATGGATGACATTTTAAATAATTATATAATGCTACACAAGAGCAATACTGCCATCCTACATAAGAATACCAAAAAAATAATGCTAGTTGTATCATTTCTAAAATTAAATACTTTTGTAGAATATGAAAATTTCAAGAAGTTAACAATTTCTTTGTCAAAACTAAAGAACAAAAATTCAAGATACATAATAAATAATAAGACATTGGTTATTGAGAAGATGTTTTCATTAGGGTAGAGAAGTGGTAGAGATATAGAATATACAGTGGGTCATTATGTTCTGGGATGCGGCATTAAAAATAATGAAAATTTTATACAATAATAGGAAGATGACTAAGTGCACTTAGTTAAATGGATTGTAGATTTTTTAATACAAATTTATGAAACCAACACTATATTTTTACATAAAAATTGTCAATGAGCATTGGAAGTGGATATTTCATTATTAAGCCAAATTGAGTTTATGAATATACAATATTTTAGTAATTTTACTTACACAATTGATGATTTTGTTAATATTTCTCTTACAAATAAAGATCATGTTTTCTATGCTTATGGAATTTAAACTGCTACAACAAAAAATAATAGGAAATTAACAAAAGTAAGTGATGGATTTTATTGTAATAGGGGACATTTAATTAATCCAAGTTACAAATTACACATTGACTTTGGACAATATAATGGTATAGTTGAAATAATTTGACAAACAATCAAACTTCTATGCTATTTTACAAATAACAATAGCAAAAAGACTTATTTGTATAAAATAAAATAGCCGAGTACAAAAAATAAAAATGCAAAAATTATCTAAATGAAACTTTTTATACACAAATTTGAAACCCTATTAAATATAGGTTTTTTATACAAATTTTTATCTATGTTAAATGAAATTATCATTTTTTATTTAGTTTTTTAAAAATGGATTATCAAACTAATAATAATGCAAATAAAAATGAAGACCAAATAAATAGTTCAAGGCCAAGAAAAGAGATGTTTTCTTCTACCATTTTTATATATATATAATTTACTTCCTCTTGAAGTCTACTCTTTTTTCTTTAATACTCTTTGATGAAATTTTTACTGTATTTGAATTGTATTCTTCAAGTACAACATCCAACAAGGGATATGCTAACTATTTAATTGCCAAAGTAAAAATAGATTTTGAGAAAAAACTAATCCTAATAGATTTTTATTTTTATACAGTAATACTCATTACATGCTTTGAAGTAAAAAACATCTCTATGCTTTTGCAAATAAGACTAGTTATTTTTTATTTTTTAAGATCAACCGCTATAAAATAAAGTATTTTTTGTAAGTATTATATATATATGTATATATATATATATATATATATATATATATATACATATACATATATATATATATATATACACACATATATACATATACATATATATATATACACATATATATACATATACATATATACATATACATATATATATATACACATATATATACATATACATATATACATATACATATACATATAAATTAAAACATTAATAAAGAAATAAATGAAAAACTCATCTCCTTATAATCAAAAGACGAGTTCAAGATCATAGTCATCTTGGTCAAGATAAGGTTAACATTTATAATCTATGGTTATAGTAAATGTTGTAAATGACAAATTGTCAATTCTGATTTCTCCTTCTACAAAACCTTTTACTTTCAAAAAATTCTTAAATGGAAAAAAACATTGGGATAAATTAATTTCAAGAGATCAAACAAACAAGAAGCTAACTTCTTAAAAAAATTATAAATGTCTATATATTTATGCTTGTACCTTCAAAACAAATATTTAGTAATGTTGATATTTCAAAATTACATAAAATAACTCTAAAAATTAGAATTGTTAATTTAAATTATATTTAAAAGAAGACAAACCAAAAAAAAAAAAAACAAACCTACCTACCAACTAGTATCTCTATACGTCCAACACATACCAAATGCACTCATTTTTGAATTTTTTTAAATTTAGGATCTATTAACTTTGTGACTTTTGGTTTCCAAATACAATGTTGCACTTCTAATCAAAGCTAAATCACATTTGAAACATACTATTTTTCAAACTTATATGAAAAAAAATTGCTACAAAGTCTTCACAAATAATAATAGGATCTACTAATTTTTTATAATTGCATGATAAAATATTTAGTCCTTTTTGTATAGATTTCAAACCTATTGCTAAATTTTTGCCCTAAAAAGTTTATAAATGTGCTATAGTCTCTCCAAAAGCTTCTTCATCACATGTTGTAATTGTTTGAACTATTTTTTGTGCTTTTCCATGTGTTTTAATAGCGCTTTAGATTTTGCCTCAAGACTCACCTCACAATCACCACAACAGAAATATTTGTCTTCTAATAACTAATCTATACCATGTTTTACAAACAATGATAATAAGTTGGAAATGATACAATTATTCTAATTAAAACTGTATGTCACTAGTATAAAGCTCGGTTTTTTTGTTGTTTTGGTCGCATTGATCAAGATTTTTTTCTTTTGATGACACTAGTAGAAAACTTTGTCCGAAACAACAGAAAACCAACAGTTTCTTGTTGATTTGGGCACTTGCACACGCTAATTGACTAATTTAACAGAATTTTGTAAAAAACTAAATACGATCTGTTGATTTGAACACCATTATCTAAATCAACAGAAGTTTAGGAATCTTTTGGGAATCTTTTGGGAATCTTTTGGGAACTTATTGTGAATCTTTAAGAATCTTTAAGAATCTTTTGGAAACCATTCAGAATCTTGTCAAGATTTTTAAGGATATTTAAGAATCTTTTCAAGATTTTAGAATCTTTGAGAATCTTTTAAGAATCTTTGGAAATCTTTGGGAATCTTTTCAAGTTTTTTTGGAATCTTTGAAAATGTTTGAGGACAATTGAGAATCTTTGAGGATCTTTGAGAATCTTTGATAATCTTTGAAAATCTTTTAGGAATCTTTGAGGTTCTTTGGAAATCTTTGGAAATATTTCAAGTTTTTTTGGAATCTTTGAGAATGTCTGAGAATCTTTGGAAATCTTTAAGAATCTTCTTGGAATCTTTGAGAATCTTTTTGGAATCTTTGAGAATCTTTTAGGAATATTTGAAAATCTTTGAGAATCTTTCTAGAATATTTGAGAATTCTTGAGAATCTTTGTGAATGGTTTGGAATATTTGAGAATCTTTGGAAATGTTCTAGAAATTTTGAATTTTTTGAGAATTTTGAAAATCTTTAAGAATCTTCTTGGAATCTTCCTGGAAGCTTTGAGAAGCTTTGAAAATCTTTAAGAATCTTTGGGAATCTTTGGGAATCTTTGGGAATCTTTGGGAATATTTTGAGAATCTTTTTGGAAATTTTAATAATCTTTGAGAATCTGTGAGAATTTTCAAGAACCTTTTTGGAATCTTTGAGAATCTTTTTAAAATCTTTATGAAATTTGTTAAAGTACTTTAAATTATTTATAGAAATAGAATCTCTTAGACTGAACTAGAGTCCTTTAGGAATCTTTTTGTAATTCATCAAAATATTTTAAAATATTTTTAATAAAAAAGCTATTACAATAGCTTAGGTTTGTTTTTGAAATCTTTCTAGAATCTTTTTGGACCTCATTAAAATGTTTTGAGGTTTTAAAAAATGAAAGAAGTTTTCAAAAAAATAGAATCTTTTAGAAGTTTGAGTGTACATTGACTGGTTTTATTTTCTTTACTTTTCACAATTTGGTTAGATTTAAAATTTGCAGCCTTTCAAGTCAAGTTAAAACATGACCATAATAACAAAAAAATCAACAATTTTTTGTTGATTTGGACACTTTTGGAAACAACTTCACTAATTCAACAAAATTTTATATAAAAAGTACAACATTTTGTTGTTTTAAATACCAAAATTTCTTCACAAACACATATAAAAGATGCTCCTCAATTCTTTGAAAAAATCATATATGTCCCTCAAGGATTAAAAGTACCAAAAATATCTTTCCTTTTTGTATAAATATCAACAATGCTTCTAATATATTGGAAAAATATTGAAAATGCTCTTCAACTATTTTAAATTATTAATATCTTTGTGTTATATGATAACCAAGTGTATAGTTTAATGCAAATTGTTACAAGAAACCAAAGGTGATTTTTACATTTCAAATAACATAAGGATATATTTAACATTTCAAAATAGAAGAGCTTTTTTATTATTTTTCCAAAATAATAGGAGTATAATTGATATTCCTACTAAAAATAAGGAATATTTTTTATGTTTCAAATATTTTTGGCGTAAACTTGATATTTTGAAAGACTTAAAAGGTGTTTTTAATATTTTTCCTTTTATTACTAACCAAATAAATTTAAAAAAAACAATCTTATAAAATATTTTTATAACCTTTAAAAGATGAGAATTGATATGTGTACCACACCCTTCCAAGTACTATACCACACCATGGGGTAAATTTTAGATTTCTACCATCAAAAAGCTAAATTTGAAAATTTTGAATCAAATTTGGACGTAGTGACCATGGTGTTGTCTAGAACCATAACAAAATTGCAGTTCAACAACACCCAATGAAAAAGTTTAATTAGGGAGAAAATTGTTAATTTTACTTTTGTTTGTAAAAAAAGATAAGCTTTTTCATTGGGTGTTATTGAATTGCAACTTTTTTTATGGTCCTAGACAATATCATGGTCTCTAAGACCAAATTTGAATTTAAAATTTTCAAACACAAATTTTTGATGGTAGAAATCTAAAATTTACCTTAGGGGTGTGGTACAGTAGTTCAAAGGGTGTGGTTCACATATTAATGCCCTTAAAAAATATCCAAAACTATTCAAAAGTCTATAGAATTTTGATTTTATAATTGTAAGGTTTTAATTTCGTAACTTTTCACAATTTCATGTTATTTAAAGCTATCAAACTATGGAGGCTATTTTAACAAAATAAGGTTCATTTTACAAAAAAACTAGCACTAAATAATAATTATTAATGAATCCAACCTTTGCCTGCAACAATCCTTTTGAGATTTGTGAATTCCAATAAAAATTTATAAACAAAATCAAAATAATGGAAATACACAATTTTTTTTAAATTTCTAAACACCTTCTTTGATTTTAGCTCATAACTTTTGATAAAAAGATTGAAATCCAAAAAAAATTGTTGGAGGTGAAAGTAAAATACATTTACCAACATTTCTTAGTTTCAAGTTTTTTGAAAAAAGTCCTTTAATGGGCTAAAATAGCCTCCAAAGTCTACTAGCTTACTAAAAACATGAACATTCAATGTACAAATAGAATCATGGTTCTATGGTGCACATGTGTGTGGGCATGTGCTCTAGTGGTCGTGAGTAATGCGGAAGAGTTGTGGAGTGTAAATCCAGTGGTGGAAGGTTCAAACCCCACTGCCAGCAGCCCTACCCGGAGGTTTGGGCAGCTGCCTGAAGGTATGAGCAGCTGCTCAGAGGTGCGGGCTCTGAGCAGTTGCTCGACCCTTAAAAAAAATTCACTGTTTTATAATTTAAAAAAACATATATGAAAAAAAAATTAAAGTTGAAAAAAAAAAGAATTGAACAACATAGAATACGTTAAAAGTAACAAAATATCAACAGAAAGTTAACAGAAAAGCACTCAAATCAACTTGACCAAATCCACAGAAAAAAGTAACAGTTTTTGGTTGAAATTCTGTTGATTTTGTGCTGAATTTTCTACTAGTGTGATCAACAAAAATTTGTTGATTTCTGCTAATCTTTGTTGAACATCAACAAAAATGTATTCTGATCAACATGACCAAAACAACAGAAAAAATGAGTTTTCTACTAGTATGTGTAATGTTTTCTAAGCTTTTTTGAGTTATTGGATTTTCAAATGTGACAATAACACTACAAGAAATTGTGTCCTAATTGACATATCTACATTGACTAAATGTGTCCAAAATGACAAAAAAACTGTCAAATTGGACATTTTTTGTAGGTTTAGCCATGTTGATTTGGACATATTTTTCTCACTTTGGATAGTTTTTCTTGTATCACATTCATCTTAATCATTTGTTTTACCATCTTTTGACTTCAATCGCAAAATAAACCTCTTTTTGAATACTTTTTCATTAGAATTAAGTGATTTTTTCTTTTTTGGTTCCCTCATTGTTTTTTGTTTTTCCCATCTTATTACAACAAAACAAATCGAATACATAAATAAACAAGAAACATGATATGTTAACATACTTATAATAAATAGTGATTTTATCAAAATTGAATAAAATAATTCATGTCAATAAAAATGTTAATAAAAATATAAATTATAAAACATCCTTCCATCAAATACTAAAATGCAATATATAATGTTATGGGCTTTTTTTGCGGCTGTTTTAGAATCAATGCTATTAAACTATTGCCATGTAATATAGCCAACATTTTTCACTAATTAAGATTATGTAAAATTAAAGATTTAACTTAAAATCCTCAAAAACACTATCTTATTCAACCAATGATATTCAAAAATCACTGAAACAGTAAATATATGCTTAACAACATATTCATCGAAATGGAAGATTGGGCACCTCCCAAAATAACCAAAGGAGACATAAAAATTTTCAATTTTAGGTTGGTTTTGAAAGGTTTTATTGCAATTTAGGTCAAGTCAACCTAATTTGCAATAAAACCTTCTAATTTTAAGTCAAATCTAAAAGGTTTTATGTCAATTCAGCTCAAATCAAGTTGAATTGACATAAAACTTTTTGTCAACTTTCCTTTACATTACCTCTCATTTCAACAAAAAAATCCCATTTTCATGGGTATGAGGTTACTTCCTTAAAATTGTATTCAATGAGGTTTTTTCAGCTAAGTGAATAAATCTTACAACAAAATTAGTGCATTTTTCAAGTTTTGTAAATAAGGTATACCAATTCTAGATGAAGTTTCAAAAAATTTGCTTGTACATTCTGCAATGTAAACCTTCTACTTTTATTACCAGTAATGGAATAACATGCATGATATGACAAGAATTGTCTTTTAAATTTGTAAGTATCATTATTTTATCAATATGAAATCAAACAAAATCTTATTTAAATATACAATGCACATATTGTTCTTTATTTATCAAATTTTATTCTATTCATTTCAATCATTATATCAAGGTTCTCCATTTCATTTGAAAAACACAATACCATCAATTCATTATCATTTAACCACAAAATTTGAACCAAAAACTACAAAGTCATCAAATAAAAAACCATTCTTTTGAAACTACCAAAGTAAAAAAACACGCATTAACTATCAATTTTTTAAAATGTAGCCTGTCACTTCAATAATCCATCGTCTTTGGCATTTCCACAATTATCCTTGAAGATTGACTTCTTATCTCTTCTCCTTCTTCATTATCTACTGATTTTGCAATAAGTACTGCATGAGCCTCAAGCGGAACTTCTAATATAGCAAAATCTAAGGCCCTATCAACCATAGCTTGTGCTTTCAAAGAAGGTGTTTGATCCATGTGTGATGTTTCTTATTTGACAGAAGTGACTTGCTCAAAATTATATTGCCCCTCAATCTTAGTATGAAGATATCTAATACCTTCTTGATTGTAAAATAATTCACCGACTCCATCTGTCCTTGCTTGGTTTGCAAAAACCCATCCAAAATCCATCTTAGAGAACTATGTATTTGCTGCCAACATTACTGGTGTTGTACCTCTCAAGGTTGTTGATGGTAGAGGCAAAGTTACTTCATATTCACTCCATCTTATTTCTCATCTTTGTATCCACCTCTTCAATTGGAAAAATTGGAGTTTGTGCCACCAATATGCTTACTTGTACTCTTGCCTTTGACTCTTTGGTTGAAGTAACTGCTTCTATTATTCTAAGTTTGCACAATGTCTCTTGATTTCCACCATAATTTCCTTCCTCTTCTTGGTTCTTTGTAATAGTTTGACGTTGAGCAAACTCTTCTTCATCCATGCTTTCTATATTATGTCCTTGTAGATTTGCTTCTTTCTTAGCTACTATTACATGTTTTGAAGGATTGTCTCTCATCTGAACTTCAACCGTAGATGATAAAATGCCCTTTACACTACTAAGCATCACTGTAATTGCAATTTGTAATTCCCTAGATGGTATATGGCCTATCAATATCTTTTTCATCTTTTTGTGTCTTTGTTCTTGAGGAACAACTCTTTTTGATGAATAATTGTCTTGCTAAAATGAATTGCCATCTTCCTTTGATGAATTAGAAGAAGAGTTTGGGGAATTGTCCTTCAAATTTGGCATATCTTCTTCAAATATTAATGAGTTCTTCTCTATTTCAACTTCTTCTTCTTTGTCATTTTCATCATGTTGGCCTTCTACATAAGTTGGATCATTATTAAAATCATTGATTGCACCTCCTTCTTCCACTTCATGACTTTTTCTTACTAATGTATCATCTAAATGTAAATCTTCTCTGTCCTCCTATTTTTCTTTTTATTTGTATATTTATTTGTTCTTCATATTCTTCTTATTATTCTTATTTACTTTTGTAGTCTTTTGTTTTAGGATATACCACATGAGATGATGAAGGTTCCGTACAATATGCAGTAGTCAACTGAATCTCTCTTGCCTTTGGAATCTCAGTCACTTGTATCAAAGTGATTGCTACTTGGATTTCTATAGGACACACATCTGTAATGTATTGTACAAAAATTGAGTCTGATCTATGGAACCATCCAGGACAATCACTTGACTATCAACATAAGAAGTTTGTGGTATGTGTGATACAAGCAGTTGTTACCTATAAGAACAAGAATTGGTTTAGTGCAAGATAACAATGTACTAGTTCATGGAGAAGTTGCGGAGAAAAAAATCAATATCCCAATACTTGCAAAACTTCATTTGCATGAGCACATTGCAATGCAAGCAAAAGAGTTGGACAATGAGCAATTGCGGAATGACGTACATGCATATTGAAGACTAGTATTATATTAATTTACAAAGACTTGGAGGATTAGTATATTTCATATGAATTGTTGTAGTGTTAGACTTGAAGTTGGCCTAATTGAGTTTATAAAACTTAATAGCAATTTCTGCTTGCAAATAGATAGATTCCAAAATCGGTGTACCAAGATCAATTTAATTAGTACTAAAATGCATTGGCAAATTAAGTTGTGGAGTTGTAAATTTCAATAATGTGTTGTATTTTTCATTATATCTAGAAAAAAATTGGCTCAAATACCACCATTTTACAAAACAAAAACAAAGTTTGGTTTTACAATTTTGTACAAAAACAAAATTAAAAAAATGGCAAAGAGACTCCATTTGTTGGAGATGAGGCTTATTTTGCTTGTACATTGTGTAAGTGCAATTTTATATAGCCAAGTGTAAAAATTACGAACTTTGTGTACTGTTTATGTTAAATAGAATCACCAATGTTTATTTGGTTTTATTGAGATTTAGGGGCAACAAATTAGTTTATTATCAAATTAAAAAAAAACGTATGTGTGTATTGGTTTGATGAATTCACTTTTAGTTCAATCTCCATTTAAAAATAGAGTATCCTACAAAAGTAAATTGCAAAAGTTAAATAAATGGAATTATTTTTTTACAAATCTTAACCTATGTTAAATGGAATCATCATTTTTCATTTAGTTTTGCTAAATGGGACAATAAACTAGTATATGTATGTATAAAATATATTTTTTCCAATTGGACCAACAAGGTGATGCATCAAGTAACTTTTTACAATTTTAGTAAATTTTCACAATTTCAATGGTTTTCAACAATTTTAATGATTTTTCAGAATACTAGTGATTTTTCACTATTCCTTTGGAAGCTTTTTCCTACCCATTTGTGATATTTGATGCTTTTTTAGATGTCATTTTTTTCTCTTTTCTCCCTTTCTAGTAAAACTTGTGGTGTTAACCTCAAAAGATCAAGCAGCGTTTTCACCAAAAACTCTCCAAAATTGCCATTTTTAGAGCATCAACCAAATTTGAGAACAAAAAAAATTCTATGCATATGCAATTGTATGATTTTATAGTAGGGTAGTTTTAGAAGAATTGGAAAAAATTCAAAATTTTTCATTGCATGGATTAGAAGATAGAATGGTTTGAGTATTTGGAAATGTCTTGTCAAAAATTGGGCAGCTACCCTTGAGAAGGTGAAATACCTAAGGAAAAAAGGCCGTGTTGGTGGTGCTTCTTTAGATTCTTTAATCTACCTAAGTAGAGTACATGTCAAAAAAGTTCCAAATCATTTGGAATTATATAATATATGGGAAAAAAGTAGTAAGTAAGAAGAAGTGAAGAATGATGCAAGACGCAAAATTGTTAAGAATTTAATTGTGAAAATGAAACACGCCAATTCCAATGGTTTTAATGTTGTAATAAATAACATACATCCTTTGGCTTTGATTTTTTTCCAAAAAAATGAAAATTGAGTAAGACAACAGACTTCAAAATTTATTTTAGAATAGAAAATCCATAACTGCTTGCAAATAAAAACTCCTCATAATTTTCATCTAGCTCACTGATAAAAAAAAAATGATTCAAAGCTTTCCACATTCACACAAATCTCCTAAACCAATTTCCAATTTTTGTTTTTCAAAAATAGAGATTTTTTAAAATCTGCCTAGGTTGCCCATCGAAGGAACAAAACAACATATTAGGCCATATCTTCTTATTCATACTTCCAAATGTCATGAAATGTAATATATATGAAAGATAAACCTTGTTCCCACATTTGGTTAAAATTTCAGCCTAAATTATGAAAATCTCCAATCACAAGTACTTGCCCAAAATTGTTATGTTGCTAAAAAGGGGGGCTTGGTACTTTAGGGGTTAATCCCTCAGCGCCCAGGCCGTATCCACCAAAATCAGGGTTTTTGGAGATCAATAACTTTGATGCTTTGTATCTCAGTAAATCGGATGATCCACAAAAAAAGACCATTGAAAATAGTGGAATACCTACTTAGAAAATGGCTTGCAAATTTTGGGAACAATTCACCACGAGAGATGAGAGATTATAACATTTGATCAAATAACGTGTGATGACAAAATTTCATTTTTTGGTAGGCACTTGCTATTTGATGGTTTTTACAAAATTCTATAAGCCCCGGATTCATCTCAAATTTTGTGAGTAGCAAGATCAGATGTGAATGCACACATTTATAAATTATTGAAGATTGCACTTCTTTTTATGTCAAGTTTTAGGACTTCAAATTGCTAATGCACGGAAAACTATGACCGGCACAATCAATGATAGTTGCCATAATAAGGGTTTAGAACATGCTTGAACCCTTGCCAACAACTTTCCCACTATCACAAAGCTTACACAAGGAAGCATGCATGGAATATTGACCTGCTGCAACATGTAAAACATTGCTTGCTAAACCGCCCCTGTTGCCCCGTACAATGTTTCACCAAATCAAATCTCTTGCAGCGCTTATACATCAATTTGACTTTCCTTGCCATTACTCCATTGACATGGACAACCTGAATGCCTTCATAATTGTAATTTGTAACAAGACCAAAAAGTTAAATCCAATGCCTCAAAACAAGGCTTTAAAATCTGGAGTGACTTGAATAGGGTCGCTAGGGCGCTTAGGGGTTAATACAGTTTTAGTTAGTAGGAGGTTGGTTGACCACTACAAACCAAAACTTTTTTTTTGGGCCCAACTTTTTTTGCCAAATCATGTTGTCTAGAGGTCAGTGGATAATAAATGGAGGGACTAGACTGCATTTGTTCAAGATTGCCATATTTGTCGACAGTTTGTCTTCTTTTCACCAAAAAAAGGTTTCCTACCACAAACACTTTGAAAACAATATATTTGATTATATATATAAATGCATGCATGCGTGCATGCAAAACAACAAAAGGTTTTCTAACAATTCTCATGAATTATATGTATATGCATAATTTTTTATTATGTTAACTAATTTGTTGCTCCATTAATAAAGCTAAATAAACAATAATGATTACATTTAACATAGGTTAAGATTTGTATAAAAGAAATTTGATTTAATATAAATTACAATTTATATTAAAAAAATCTAGTCATAAATCTTATACTTTTATTTTTGTATTAATTTTATCTTGGTTAAACTCAAACTCTACTCTATTTTTAAGTGGATGTTGAACTAAAAATGGACTTTTGTCCCCCTTGCCACCCAATGTTGCACATAACACGCATGCACACACATTTCTATATATAATACTAGTTTACGTACCTATTGTACCAACAGAGGCAACAAAAACATCCTTGCAACAAAAAAATTGTCGCAATAGCAATCTTATCACAGAATGTGCCAATTTTAAAAATATCGATTGTTTTATTTGCAAACTGCTAGCACTATCCCTATGGCTCCTATCCTCGTGCCCCCTCTATCCTTGTGCTCCCCTATCCTTGCGCCCCATATCTTTGTGCCCCCTATCTTTGTGCCCCTTATATTTGTGCCTCCTATATTTGTGCCCCCTATATTTGTGCCTCCTATATTTGTGCCCCTATCTTTGTGCCCCCTATCTCTGTGCCCCCTCTATGTGCCCCCCTATCCTTGTGCTCCTATCCCATGCCCTCCTATCCCTGTGCCCCTACTCCATGCCCCCCTATCCCCGTGCCCCTACCCCATGCCCCCCTATTCCCATGCCCCCTATCCCCGTGCCCCTACCCCATGCCCTCCTATCCCCGTGCCCCTACTCCATGCCCCCCTATCTCCATGCCCCTACCCCATGCCCCCCTATCCCATGCCCCCTATTCCCGTGCCCCTACCCCTACCCCATGCCTCCCTATCCCCATGCCCCTATCCCATGCCCCTATCCCCGTGCCCCTACTCCATGCCCCCCTATCCCTATGCCCCTATCTCTATGCTCCTCTATCTTTGCCCTCATATCCCTATGTCCCCCTATCCTTGTGCCCCCTTTTGGCTGAGAGAAAATTTTGGTGCAATTGCCAGTGACGTGTTGTTAACGTTGGTGAAGTGGATAAAGAGAGTGTTGTGGTGTAACTTGCAATGATTTGTCATACTTTATTGTTGCTCTACTCTATTTTACTTTTCATCCAAAATGGTACTCTTTTACATATAGAAGAGAATGTAAATGGTGCAACTTATTAAACTACTATTTACTGCTACATGCATGGAATGCAACTCATAGTTGCACTCAAACTCTCTCCTTTTCATCCAAAATGGGAGCTTGGGAATCTTTTACATATATAGATAAATACTTCATAATCAATTAAATATGGCATATAATAATAAGTATAAATGCTGAATGTAAAAAAAATACACAGAAATTCAATACCAAACCAAGATTTTTTTAATGATGTCAAAGCTCTATATAAAAAAAAACATGGATCATTCCAAATTTAACTAATTTAGTACTTCATAATTTACATGTTTGCTACTCAAATTATTTCAATTATTGTGCCTATAATGATAATACTAACATGCACTAATTCAAGAAATAATTGAACTTACAAGGCACACCAATAAAAAATTACATAGCAATATACATGAACTTCATAGTGGGCTACAACAAATCCAAGTATTCTCACAATTATTGCAACCTAAGTGGCCAAAATCTATGGAGGTTTTGCATGCAAAAATCTAAGTAGAAAGCATGTGAAGAATGCCGCATTAGCATCACCAAGTTGCTATTTAAAAGATAGCAAGAGGTAATGTGATCAAATTCTAATTTAAGAAAAAATGAAATACATTTGTCACATCTTCACTCTAATTAGACATAAATATTCTAAATGAGTGTAGAGGTGTCTCAAACAATACAAGGACTTTATTAAGCAACAACCTCCATGTAAATAACATTAGTATTTAGAATTTTAATAAACTTTTGAGTATTTCTACAATTAAATCCTACAATTATTAGTAAGTATAAGTTAGTGTAATGATACAACTTATTGTGTGAATAAGAGTTGATCCATACTAAAGTAAAAATAACTTCAAAGCAGAAGATCATGCATAAAAATGCTTAAAATCATATGATTATGGTTGTAATAAATGTACAACAAATCCAAACCGGGTTTGGATTTGTACAACAAAAAAACAAGACATGAATTGTTCAATTTTTGTGTAAGATTGTCTTTGTAATAAAATCCAAGTCAAAATTTGAAATAATTACACAGTAGACATAGTAGAATACACACACTCAAGTGACATAAAAGATGATATGAAAGTGCTATTTGCATTTGTGTTCAGAGTAATATAAATAACATGAAAGGTACTTTTGCTATGTACTATAGTTCTTATGAAAACCTCTTGGTCATTTTGAAAGGAATTGCCAAATTGATACAAATACACAACCATTAAGTTGTGACATACTAAGTATAGTAGACTTATATGGTTGGACTTGTCCATTGTATTGTAGTCAAAAGTCCTTCATTGTTTGTTTCTTATCACAAGACTATAAATGAAAAGCAAAATGCTTGCAAATTCTCCTCACCTACTAGAATAATTCCACTAAAAGTACTACAACATTCACCATTTTCCTAATTGTTAAAACATTTTTGACTTGACACTTTTTGTGCATTTAACACCATATTCATTAAATTGGGAAAATGATTATGTTTTGGGACTTTCAAAGGTTTTAGGTGGTCACCTAAAATCGAGCTTGCAGTTTTTTTTGGTACACTTGCCCTCAACTGAGAGGAGGAATTTGTAAGGAAAAAAATCTTAGTGGCTCAGACTAAATTTGATGCCTTCAAATCTGGTTTAAGGTAACTTTTTGAATTTAAGATGGAGTACAAAATGGTACCTCCGTTTTTCCCAATTTAACGAATCAAGTGTTATTTGTTTGATCTTTTGTAGCAATAAGAACTTAATTCTTTGAAATTCAAATTTTATTGCATTAAGGATTTAATTTACATAATTTCTTCTTGAAAATTTGAATACTTAATCAAATTTCTAGCCTAAATCAAATCCTTGAAGCCACCTCCAAGGAAGATCAATAACAAAATATAATAAAGTAAGTACACTAAATATATTGCGTATAGGTTGTCCCCTAGGTTGCCCCACACCAATTTCTTGACATTTTACACTACTCAAATATTCAATGTTGCTATAGTAAGCTTCATCAATATATACTGCAATAAACACACTTTAACAGATCTAGCAACAACAATGAAGTTCCATAACAATAGACTAGTGGCTTCCAAGTTCTAAATCATGTAAAATTTATATTTTTAGAGAGTTTCATGCACCTTCAATTGACCAAATGATGAATCATAAGATAATTTTCCAAGATAAGGCAACCTAATTGTCAAGGCAACCTAGATGCAATATTCAGTGTACATACTAAAGGCTACACCGGACTATGAGAGATTGAGAGTGCTCATTCTACTTTTTGATCTTTCCGGGCAGGGAACGACAAACCCACACGGCATCATTCACCTGCCCAAGAACAAAGCCAATGGCGACCACAAGATAAGACGCATGGCAAGATCTGGGCCGTTGGGAGCGACCCTTTCTGGGGCAGGAATCCATTCGTTTCCAGTCCCTGCTGCCAAGACTCCGAAGTTGTTGCTGCTGCTTGTGCTTCTTTTCCTTTGGAGTTTCCTTCGGGAGAGATGCACTAATGCGGGAGGATATGGCGAAGTAGGCGGAAGGACGAAGTCTCTCAGACAGAGAGGGGATCCGAGCCGAGCGGTAAAGGGCGTGTCGCGGTGGAGGCTTGACTGATTTGCATGCGGGAGCCCGTTGAATTCCTGAGCGCCAGCTGCACGCTGCTTTTTTCAGGTGAGATTTGCCATTCTGGAACTGTTGTCTAGGGTTTGGCTCTTGCGTGTGATTGATTGTGCGCTTGCGGATCGGTTCTTGGAGCGATTTCGAGGCTCTCTATTTAGGTGACATGCTGCTCAGGAAATTTGCGACGAGGCATGGGAGCAGACAATTGAGGGAGCGCATTGGCGGGTAGGGTTTGCATTCCAATGTTAAGTTAGGTCGCAGGGTCTGAAATTGGAATCTTTGTGTGGCGTCCGCGCAGCAGGCGAGCGTGATGGGAGAGCGCGAGGTGCGGCGTGGCGGAGGGGTGTGTGTGAGTTGGTGAGGTTTTATCGCGTGCCATTCCACTGAGTCCGGGGTGGAGTGGTGG
>OY987246.1:11620706-11790078 GCA_963920765.1 Ulota crispa
TATGCTCAACCACTATGGCTTGAGTAATGTTTTCCATTCAAGATCAATCACATTAGAAAATGATAAAAATTGCACATGGTCAAACAACCATAAAAGCCCCGCATTATGGGTTGCTAGAATAGATAGATTTTATTCTTCCCAGTTCATTGCAGGGCAAGGGGGATTTATACGCACACCCATATACCACTATTTCCAATCATTGTCCTGTCTCTTATCAAATTTCTGTTATTAAAAGAAAAAAAATCTACAAACATGATGAAGATAGGGATTCTAAGCAAATTATAGGCTAAGGCTGTGCTCACAAACGCGTGGATAGAGAGAGTAGGCCGTCACTATAGGAAACTTTGGTTGACTAGTTAGTAAGAGCTCAAGGCCGTGTATTTCATGCGGCAAAACTTTTCTCTAGAGCCAACATTGATTGGAGATACCGCAGGGAAAGAAAGATTTTGAGAGAAATCGAGAGAGATGAAAGATTTTTCAAAAGATTCCCTGGTTCTCCCAATGTGTTAGTCAAATTAGATGCTGATAGGACCGAGTTGCATGAAATCACCACGGCTTTCATTGACCAACACTACCACAAAAAGTCAGCTAGCTGGTCAAGCAAAGGTGACAAATGCTCAAAGGAATTCTTTAGGATATACAGTGACCAAATATAAAAGTCAACATTGCAGAACTACTGGTCGATAGAGTTATGCTCACAGGGTAGGAAAACAAATCAAGAGCCATCACGGAATTTAACATGTGGCTATATACATTAGAGGGAGAAAGCAAGAGGATAACTCATGCTAGAAATGAAATCATTTCTTGTCTTCCTACTATTATCACGGCAGGCTAGAATACTAAGCTCACAGCTCCATTAAGCATTTTTGAGATACGTCAAGTCATAAAATAACTATCAAAGGAAAAAGCTTTAAGAGCCAATGGTACACCAACTGACTTTTATTCACACTTCTTGTAAGAATTGGAGTGCGATCTTACAGCGATGTCGGGTTGAGAGGAGCGCGCCTTGGGAACACGCAAGGTGTCTTGCTGCGATCGTGTGTTGCTGACTAAAATCGTCTTCAGTCTTGATCTTTTCTTCAAATCTTCAGTCTTTAGTCTTCCGTTGGCCTATCCTGTGGCTGGCTCTAAAGGTATAAGGGCCAAGGTAGGGATAAGAGCCCACTGGATACGGGACGGGTAGATCGAGACAGTAGACACGAGCTGCCGTCCGTATGACAGGATCCTAAAATCAAATTTACGATCTGCTGGCCAAAACTCCAGATCGTGAGAACAGAGCAAGTCTCGACCATGTGGGTGATCAATCCCACTTCGTCACCACGACAATAAATGGGGTTAAATTTGGTTTAATCCAAATTGCCCGCAACAAGGTTTACAAAACAGAATAGAAATGAATTGACAAACGAGCCTCCAAAATTGGCTAGGAATAACAAAGCCACATCCTACACATACATAAAAAATAAACCCAAAACATTCCTCTTGAAATCTTCATATCTTCAGATCTTCAAGTCTTCAAGTCTTCATGTCTTCAAGTCTTCAAGTCTTCATGTTTTAATAAAAACAATGAGGAAAATCACAAATAATAAGTCCTAGAAAAGCAGCGACCTTCTATCTAGTGCCACAGATGGCTCAAAGATTCAAATGCTAAGTATAATAGCAATTTGAAAAGCTCTTCTAACCCTCTAACATCCCTCCAAATTTCAACTCAATTTGAGATATTGTCCAAAAGTTATGCGGGTTCAAAGTAGAGGCTCTTCTTTCTTCTTACAAACTAAACACTGCCTCTATAAACCTGTATAACTTTTATTCTATACATCACCCATAAAAATATGATATCAATTTAGAAAGATGATATCACTGGCTACAACCCATAAAATTTTCACTTCAAAATAAAACTCTGTCCAAAAGCTCTAGTCAATCAAAGTGTGAGTCTCAATTTTTTAGAGAGCATCCAAACCTCCAACTTCTACCCACTATAACTTCTTCAATAAAACTCCAAATGAAATGACTAAAGACAATTTAAAAAGCTACAACAACAAACTATCACTTCTAAAAATTTGAAAAGAAAATTTCATACTGTCCAAAAGTTGTAGTTCTTCAAAGTTTTGGCCTTCTCCTAACAAAAGGGCAGCCACCTCCAAACCTTCACACTTCCATAACTTTCTCGTCCAAGCTTCAAACCTCAAGTTTAAGGACTTTCTAAAAAGCCAAGACTAAGATAAACACTCTCTTCAAATCTTGTTGCAAAATGATATACAGATCATAAGTTATGGCTTGTCAAAGTCTCAGCTTTTCTTCATAGTTTGGTTTTTTGACTCTAAAATTCAAACACTCATAACTTTTGCATCACAATTCCAAATCAAACTTGCAAATTCATTTTGAAAAGGTAATCACACAAGGAACAACCTCCTCAAATTTCAATTCAAAATCATGTATACACAGAAAAAAAAATCTCACATCAAAGTTTTGGGCTTTTTCCCCTTCTTCCCACCAACACTCATACACTAACTTCCAACAACTAAAGAATCTTTTCTCCATAATTTCGACCCTATCTAAGGTAGGGAGGTGGGGCACATCAACCCATGCCCTCCCTATCCTAACCCCACCATAGATGCCAAACCCTTTTTCCTTTTACACCTTTCTTATTGATTTCTAAACCCTTAGTATTTTTATTCAAACAAAGGCAAAATATATGAGCCTTCAAAACATCTAGATAAACATATGAAAATAATTAAATTACAAAATAAATACCATCGTAAAATGGCCACGTGCCCTTGCGAGCATATAATAGCGTCAAACGTTTGTCTTCAATTGCCAAGTCGTGGACTTGGTTGACTGGAGAAGCGGTCGTCTCTAGTCGCCCGCCGGTCCGGGTTTGAATCCCATCAGACTCGTCGAGCGGTGATGGCGGCTCACGGCTTGGCAGCTAGTGATGCAGGAAATTGGCCCAGCCAACCCGCTACCTACCTCCTTGAGCTGTGCATGTGACAAGACGGCGCAGCGCACTGGAATCTATGGCCGCTGCGCTGTCACCAAACCGTGGTCCTCACCACGACCACCTCTTTTGCTTCAACTGTTGATTTATTGAAATTAACACAAACATAAATATATAACAAATATCTATATGATGGAGATATCTCCATCAGGACAGCGGCAGTGGAAGAGATATTCAAAACACGAGATTTGGGATTGGAGCACAATAGAGGATTGATCACGCTTATTTAAAAAGAAGGTGATCCAACTTTAATCACTAGCTATCGTCTTATAAATTTGTTGGGTTTTTTTTATAGAGATGTGGACAAAAAGATCCATTCCTCATTCAAACCCTTCCTATGTAATCAATTCTTCACCAAATCTAAAACCAATTTCGTATTTTAAAAGCTTCTAAAGGAGGACAACATGCATTATAATTTGAAGAGTAAACTATTCCAACTCCACACCTTTAATCCAAGCCAAGTGCTATTTTGCTTTATCAAATATGCTATATTTATCAACTTTTAATCTTCCACCAACAATGCTTTTAGCTTTTAACCACCTTTTAGAGCTTGAAATTGCCTCAATTCAAGCGAGCCTCTTGTAGATAGAAAGAGGGACACAATGTACTAAAATTTGACATGAATCAAATTAAGAGAAATTCTAACAAAAAACATTTGCAAAAAGTATCAAATTTTGATTAAAATGCTTTTAAAATCACTTCAAATCCATCATCAATTTAAAACCAATACATTCTCAATGTATAATTAGAACTTTCAACATATGTAATTTTAAATTTTAGATTTTGTGAAGTATTGATAGCGCGGAAGGCCTGTGAGTTAGGAATGGATCTTTGAGTCCCCATCTCTAAATTGGTTGCAAAAACTCTTGCTTTGAGACTTTAAGAGATTTTGACCAAAATAATAAGACCTAACCAAATAGGATTTGTCCAAAGAAAAGCATAATAGATAATATATTTCTAGCACAAGAATCCATACATTATGCAGATTCCTCAAACCAAAACCTAATTCTCTTATTATTAGATTTTGAAAAAGCCTATAATAGGATAGAATGGAATTTTATGGAATTTGTTTTTGGAAAAACATGGCTTTCACTACAATTTTATAAAATGTATCAAAACCCTGTACAAAAATTCCACATTAATAGTCATAGTAAATGGAGAAATAGGAGAGTTCTTTGAATTGGGAAGATCAGTGAGACAAGGATCTCCTCTTGCCCCTTTCCTCTTCATAGTGGTCCTAGATTCCTTGGGATACATGTTAAATAACCCTAAATATGGAATCAAAGGATTTAAACTACCTAATGGATCCATTCTTATAGATTCCTCCTATGCTGATGACACAGGTTTATACCTTGATGGCACTCATGATAACCTATCAAAGGCCTGTCAAACCCTAGAGATTTATTGCATAACCTCAGGATCTAGGGTTAATTGGAAAAAAACCTTAGCCATTTGGGCTTCCTCCTATCGTAGACCATTTAGCTGGAGAGATGATATAGACTTAAAATGGGTAGAAGAAGGTCAAGGGGTGAGATACTTAGGTCCTTTGATAGTGTTTAAGCTTCATAAGGATGCTAACATAAATCCTTTGCTTAAATCCTTAAGAACCAAATTGAGAATGTGGGCAACTAGATCCTTGACCATGGCTGGGAAAATTTTGATTTCTAATCAAGTTCTCCTAGCCACTTGTTGGTACACATCATCTTGTTGTGGAATCAACAAGAAAATTTGTGATACTATCAAAGGGCTAGTGAGAACCTTTATATGGTCCAGAAGAGGTGAAGGAAGATGCCATACTAAAGTGAAGTGGTTCTTAACTACATTACCCGTTTCTCAAGGGGATTTAAAAATTATTAACCATCATATAATTCAAACAACCGCATTGCTTGCCAAGTTAGTGATCAAAGGCTTATCACTTGGAGAAGAACCTTGGAAAATTTTGATTTAGAATAGAAATTTCTCTAGTAAACCTAGGGGTGATGTCAAATGGCACTAGTCACCAAGTTGGTTATTTTATCACAAGGGATATCTTCCTCTATTGATTTTGAATTGATGAAATCTTGTCTCAAGGCTTTTTTGAGGTAAAGGGTTAGCTTATTTTACAAAATACAACTTCTTAGACGACCATTTTGAGACAACCCTTATTTGGAAATCCCATCATTACAATGAAACCATGGTCGAATCTACAAAAATTTGACAAAAATTGTGACTCAATCTAGAATACTGTAGATTAGGTCACATTTTTTGTCAACTTTTTGTAAATTTGACCATGGTTTCTTTGTAGTGCATGGTCTTAGGGCCACTTCACACCATGACCGGCCAAGTTGAGAGGCTGCGGGATTGAGTGGCCAAACTTTGGTGAGAGGCTAACAAAATGGGCTGAAAATAGGTATTAAATTATTGTTTTTGACACCTTTGGTTGCCCTTAGTGTGAAGCCTCCAAAGGCCAAGTCTAAAAGCCAAACTCTTGGCAATGAGCTTCCTTGGACTCTCAACTTGAATGGCCATAGTGTGAAGCCTTCAAAGGCCAAGCCCAAAGTCCAAAGCCATAGCATTTGTTAGACCTTCCAAATCCAATGGCCAAAATCTTGTAAGCTTTTGATTACTTTATGAAAACAATGTGATGGCCTCTCAACCATAGTTTGGGTCTCCATTTTTGCTTGACCCAACTATTGTCAAGAGGTCGTCAACCTTGGATGATAAAGTGGTGCCATGTAGAAATTTGGAGGATGACGGCCTTTGGAGTTTGGCCTCTAGTGTGAAGGGTTGAGTGGCCAGACTCTTGGTTTCTTGCAATTTGTTTGGCATAGACCGGTGCATTTTAATCTGGCAAGCTAGAGCCAGATTGATTTCAACTACTCTTGCATGGTCCCTCCAATTATCGACTAATACGCTATTGGGGAGATGCAAGCTAAGGGTGACCATTTGTGGCAAAAAAAATGTCCATTTTTGAGTACAAAATGGAGTGTTTTTGTGTTCTTGATGAGAATTCTCCCTCTTCTCAATGAGAGTTCCAAATTCCAAAAGTTGGCCACCCTAATTTATGCCATTCTAAGACATTTAAGAAAAGAAAATACTAAAAAAAATGATTTAACTTGGAGAAATCAATCCCCAAAAAGGGCCATAAATTGTAGTCATCTAGGAGCACATAAAAGTCCTTTTCTCCAAAATATAAATTACATTCATAAAAAAATTATTTCAAAATGTAATCATCACAATCTTCTAATAATGATGCCAAAATATTGTGCCCATATTATGAGTCTACATATCAATTCAAGAGTCCTTTTTAGCAAGAAAAAAGCAGTGTGACAATTTTAGGAGCTATGTTCAAAAGTCCTTTTCTCTTATCACATTAGAGATATATACTTTATTTTGGTGGAAATTGGATCATCAACAAGTTTACTTTCTAAATATGAGTCCTTTCTCTCTTAAAAACTTCATTTTTAAATGAAACTAGATCCATGTGCTAAAAAAACCCTTCATTTTTACCCTTGTGACTTACATAATAGTCACCCTTAGCTTGCATCCTCCCTATCGACAACTGTAATTTGGCGATTGATAAAAAATCCCTGGCGCAGACTAATGGCCTCTTGACCTTAGGCCATAGTGTGAAGCCGCCCTTAGAATTCAAAGATGTAAAGCTTGGTTTTGGTGGAGAAATGGGTCTGCATTTGTGGGCTAAAGCCGGAATTAATGTGGTACGTGACTTGTGGTGCCCTGAGAGGGAGGATTGGCTATCGGTCACAGAAATAATGAGGCAACCGGGACCACATGGGATAGTAACATCAAATGAGAGGAGAAGAAGATTAAAAATATTGTCTAATATACCTTGAGAACCTAGGCAGCAGGGAATTTCTTCTACTTGATCAAAGATGCTAATGGGGTTGACATTAACCCCTAAATGTCCCCTAGGAATCGTATGTAGGGCTCTATATTGTATTCTTGTGTTTTACAATAGCGTTTTCGGAGCGGTTCACGGCGATTTCTTGGTAATCAATCTAGTGCAATGTGAAGCAAACCCTCTTACAACGCAATTCCAGATGATTTTGGGAAGATCTATAGCAGTGTTGCAATTTTAGCTGATGCATTTCCGTGAATACGCCTCTGCGGGTGACCCATGAGAGCGGCAGTTTCTTGTGTTTCTACGCGCCCTGTCACCTGCTACAGCTGCATAAATACGCTTGCTTTTTTGCGCGGCTTGTAATCCAGTGTAGAAGAACCGTGATTCAGCAAATCCAACGGCTTCATCATTGCTAGCACAACGTCCGTGCTTGAAAACAGTCATTGTTCACGTGAGATCATGTGCAGGTCCAAGCCGTTTGTAATCACACCTACCATATCCGCTTTTGCGAATTATTGATAGGGCTTACATTTTTTGTCAACGAGGTCATTTTGGATTTGGTTCATTCCATGCATTCATTCAAGATTTGAAAACTGCTAGCTTCCTTATTCTGACAATACAAACTACGTGTACTTTCTATTTTTGTGTAGGTTTTTTGTTGCAAGAGCTGGATTCAAGCAGTCCATCCACAGATTCATCATACTCGCTCAAGAATTTGGCAGAGCGCCGTTGCGTCCCCGTGTGCACCCTGGAAGGTGGAAAAAAAACCCCGGACTTCTCTAGCGGTCTTGCTATTGGATTCCTTGAGCTGTCGACATGCTTTACTGACTAGTTCCTCAAATCGGTTTGGAAGTTTCCTTTGCGAGATGCTCATGCACCGTAAGCACATTGGTTTTCTATTTTATATGATCAACATCTCCTCCCTGTGCCTCTTTGGGGGACAATCTCTGCATGGTATCCACCTGGGCTTAGGGTGGATGATCATTCCCTTCCGCTCTTGGGAGGCTTCTGGTACAAGGTGGTATGAGGCTTGGACAATAGCACATTGATCCTATTCAACTGAAATGCACTTCAATGATCACCCCTCCAGCCAAGTAAATTACAGACCCTAAAATCACCAACCTTCCCCAGCCAGACACAAATTCTAACAACCAAACATACAAACCCAGTTGCAACTGCATGTGCATAAGCAAGACAATGGACCACCTGCGTAAAGCAAGCACGTCATCGACACAACCATGACCCCATTCCCTAGATTATTAGATTTTTATTGCAAGTAGACAGAAATAATAGTAGATTTATAACCTCTTTCGCTGCAGAGCTCCAAAAGGAACGATGTTTTACATCATACTTAGATATAAGGGAGGCCTGTTAGGTCCCTCAACGTCATGAACGTAACAAAAATTTCCTAAACTTCTAACAATTCCCAACTACTACCCAGCCTATCCACAAATACAAAACTTCCTGGAATTAAAGCTAATTGACCACTGCCAAAACTGATGAACCATCCAACACCAATAAACAAAGCAAAATCCACTTGAACAACCTCCCTTTGATCACCAACTATAATTGTTCCACCTTGAACATGCTTCAGAAACTGCTGTGCCATTCCACAAGAGGGCTGCTCCAAAACATGCTGCAACATAACACAGCAACATGCTCCGGTGCTCCATTGATCAACGTCCCACAATTGTGGACTTCTACGACTTCCGGTTCTTTAGATGTGGCTCCAAAATTTGCTGCAACGTAATAAAACAAGTCGCTCCGGTGTTCCTACGAACAGCGCTGCACAGTTGTTGATATCTGCGACATGAGTTTTTTCAAGGCCAAATTCAATCATGCATGCCATATCTAGGCTGAGTGTGAACCTGTGTATAGCAGTGGCCTTCACACATGAACCACGCACTGCACCCTCCACAAAACCGCTGCGTCTTGCAGCCACAAACCACACACACCCGTCTAGCACTTTTGTGTCCCTTGATTCTATGAAAGCCGAGTCTAGTGAGGTTTTGGTGTGGACCGCATACGTTGCCCGCTTCTAAGTGGGGACCAACCAATGCCAGAGCCAAATCATAGTACCATTGGAGACGTGCCGCAACTAGTAACCTAGCCTCCTCCACAACTTCCTTGTACAAAATGTAGGCGCTCAAATAAGAGGAATCTAAGACAAACAGGAGTATGCGGTGCCACCATTTGTGTGACTGTAATTGCAAAGTGTAATTACCCCTCTGCTGGTCAACAATGTCAACACCCCTCATATTCTTTTGATACTCCAAAAGTATAGGGCTAGTAGGAAAATTAACATAGTCCCGCTTGATCCACCGCCTTGCCACCGTCCCCTCCAACACCGGATTTGTTGCCATGCTCAACAACCAAACTAGTTTGGAATCAATCCAACAAATGGCTGATATTGTCCTTGACCTATGCATTTTGGTTATTAGAGTACCTCTAGGGGGGAGATTGGCCTTTGCAAAATTGGCTAGAGATGAAAGAAAATCTCTAGAACCTTTCTTCACAGTCCTAGTTGCATAAAAGCCCCACTCCAACAAACACATGAATAACTTCATGCTAGTGAAGAAATTATCTGTCACTATAGTGTGGCCGCGGTTCTCAATGACTTGCACGGCTTGCAAGACTGCATCTTCACCCACCAACGCCCTAGCCTCGCAATCCCCCGGCTCCAAAGTAGACCAAGACATTCAATACATATCTGCATGCATAGAGGGAAAATCAATTTCACTGAAACGTTGCAATGATGTACAGAACATGGAGTAAATACTAGAAAAACACATTTACAAGCAACTCATAAGAAGTGCAGGTACACATGCAGCAGACCCTTGAAATGCACATGTCTTGACAACCTATATACAAAGAAAAATGAAGTCTTTGAACAACACTCTAATGTTGTGGCAATTCAAAGGCAAGTACTACAGAGAAAAACATGATTCACCCAATGCACGTGGTAATCAAACATGGAGCAAATTCTTCAAATAACCCTTCTTAACAACCCCTTGGACAATGAGTATACAAGTTCAACTCACGCAATTTACTATTGTGGACAAAACAAAGACAATATATCAAGTAAACATTCAAAAGCACCAAAAATGAACATTTCAAAAAAATATATGGCATTCACTATTCTCAAATTGAGAAAAAAGCAATTGAAAAGGAGTATTCTCACCTTGACTAACTAGATACAAGGGCCCAAATTTTTATCCCAAATTCAACTGGCTTGGACTTCATATATTGACGTATCTTGTAGTATTGTTCCTTGTAGGGGACCATGATCTTGTCAACCGTGCATATCTCCTAAACATTATACAAGGATTGACTAATGCGGGAGATGTTTTCAATGATTGTTTGAACTTTCCCAATTCGATCATACCTTTGGTTGTTTGCATCGTTGGTGGGGTTGTTGTTATTTGTCAAGTGAACACATCGCACAATCGCCTTGAACCAAGGCGAGTCATGGTAGAAGAGATAATGGGGCAACCATAAAATGGGCGTGTGACCCAATACAGCCTCTTGTGTGGCACAACTTTCAAACCCATTAGTACAAACATCCCAAACCAAATGAGCAACTCCTCCTTAGTAAGGTCAATCCAATCTTGCCTCCCGTTGGTAAGATGTGGCTTCTATTTGGAATTCTGATGCGCATATCTGCAATCCAATCCCACCCCAACAATCAGTAATTCTGGAAATAAGCACTTTTAGAAATAAGCACTTCCAGCAATGAATGGACTCCACGTGAGCACAAAGTGCATAACATATTATGGGGAGGAGGTTGTAGATGTGCATACTAGGACATTTTAGAACACACAATATTGGTTATCGGGAAGTGCAGCAGACATCATTTGCAAGCTTATCATCCAAGAATCACATGATATGAATAGGTGGACAAAACAAAAAATGCAAGTGCCCTTCAGCACGGCCCACTCGAGTGCGTAAAGCGATTTCTCTATGATTTTCAAAATCATAACAGAAGCGGAGAGCAGCAAGTATTGGTGCCTATAAATATATTTATACACTGTGAACATGGGAAGAGGGCCACAAATACTTCTGCACAGTAGTAAGGCAATGGCACCAAACCCAAGTGTACTCCCTTTGGGTTCTTGACACTAGAAATAGCAATACAACATCCACAAAACCCGTGCGGATTACAAGCTGGAAGACAATTTGAATACATCCCCAACGGAATCCAATTGATGTAGAATCCTGACTAGTACTTCAAGTAGCGGTCGCTAACATCTTGTTCTCAACATCAATGCCAAAACCATACAATTCCATACAGGAAAGAAATAATCACATAAGCACTGGCTATTGACATACAAGTACGCAAGTAGCCTTGAATTGCCTCGATCAACAAGCATGGAACTGGTTACTCAGTTTCACCAACCAAGTCTGGTCCATGACCGGCCTCACATACACAATGTAAAACATTGATGAGTGGAGTAGAGGTTGACCCTAAGAAATATACAGAATTGCAGCTAGGAATTGGTGAATCTATGTGGAAGGCGCATAAGACTAACTAGCAAATTCAACAAACCAAATGGAACAACAAAAATGAAAAACTTATAGTAGTACTAGAAAATGTGACATCGTAAAGGTAAAAACCTATTGGTTTTGTGGATGATGGGGACAAGCATTTCACGCGGCCAAAATTTTTGGAAATACTCGAGAGGCTTTGCGGGCAATAGGCTAGGTGCACATGTAGAACCGGGAAGTGGCCCACGGAAATTACGAACGGTGGAGAGCTCCAGCACATGCTCCTGCCACTGGTCATTTGACCATTTCTTTTCAAAAGTCCAGGTGCTTGTGTCTTTGTTGTTGTTGTAAAATCCCAACTCGGCCATTGGGATTTCATCAAATGAGCCAGCGTCCGAGACAAGTGGACCCATGTCGCTGCTGTTGTCCTTGTAGCATTGAAAGTTGCCCCGCTAGTTGATGTCGCTGGAGTCCAAGGGAGATTTGTCAAAACCAATCCTAGTGTGTGCTCCTTGCGGTTCAGAAGGGCCACCCACATCTGCTTCTCTATTGTAGTTCATGCTGTGCTCTAGAGGGTTTGAGGCAGGACATAACAAAGCGACGACTTCGTGAATCGGAGAACGGTGCAGCCGTGGTGGAATATTGTAGCCACCGTGCACTTGGATCTCCAAGTCGACGGCAATGATGTCCATGCCACGGTCCACCCCAAATCCCCCTTCATCTGGGACAGACCTAATGCCTAGCTCCCTGCACACATCCACTCACATGTTAGAAACATGGACGAGGAATTAGAGGTGTTGATTAAGAATAGTAGTGTTGAAAGATTATAAGTGGTACTTGAAAAAGTTCCGAGGGAAACCTTTTAAATGACATTGGGATAACTGATCCGATTAGAGGAGAGTTTGATACAAAATTCACATGGTACATTGAAGGAATTTAATGAGGTGTCAAACAATGGAGTGGCAAAGAATTGGTTTGTCTAAGGCACTAAGAAAGCTTCAATTTATACAACCGCGCACCTTCACAGGACAACTACATGTGGAATGTATGCAAGCAAGAGCGTCGAGTAATGTACCTTGGAGTCCGGTATGCTGACAGACAAGAGCGTAGTTGCATGGAGCTTGTCTGTGTAATTGCAATGTCTAGGGAGGTCCAACCCACAGGTGCAACGCTGCTTACTTGACTCGGCCCTTGTCTGCTTTGGCTACCACCTCGCCGTCTGCCCCTGCTGGTGCAACCGGCAAGACCCTGGCAGCTTGAATATCTTCCTCTCTCTGCAGGTCCATGTGAAGACTCAATTTTGCAGCAATTGATGCTGCATGGTTGCTTCCAATTGCAATTCTCTCCCGTGAACCCCTCCGGCCCCTACTACCCCGTCCTCTCTGACCGCAAGGAATCACACTATTGCCACAATCCCTGTCAAGTATCTCAAACGTCGTCTCTCTTTTGTTTGCGCACTCTGCCTAAGGTCGTAGGAGCTCTTGTCCCTGCCGTGATAGATTGTTGCTTGGAGGGAGTTGTTGATTTTCCACCTCCAAGGGTGGGAGAGAGAGTTTGCCATGGCTTCTTGGCCAGCGAGGTGCCCCCATCACCAGGACTTGATGCTGCTCTCCCAAGAATCCCGTTGACAGAACAAGTGCTCTGCTTGCAATCGCCGATGGTGTCATTAGCACAAGTGGGCCAAATATGGATGGGTCCTTTGTCGTTCCATCCTGCTCCAATTGTTGTACACTAGAGAGTAGTCGCCTCCAAAGTGGTGGCTGTGTGTTTGGTGATTGAGCTTCTTGACGAGTGCGTCCCACCACCCGGGCCTCTTCCCGCATCCGAACCATCTAGAGAAGCTTTCAAGTTGGGGAAAAATTTCTCTCTGATCAACCAATTCACTTCTGCATTGAAACCTCTGGGATCGCCTTCTTTGTATCTCTTCCTCCAGCCCAGAATATGTTGGATGTGCCTACAGAACAAAAATTGACGCCACTACAATTTGGTACTGCTCGGTGCTCGCAAAATTTGCGAAGAGAGTGGCTGTTTGCATATCCAAGTAGTGCAGACAAATTGCGTAATGAGTTTCCCTTGTGATTCCGACGCACCTCATCAACGAGCCTAGCTATAAAGGATCCTTGCATCTCTTTATAAATTTGTTGAAGGTGCCCCCAAATCTAACGACTCCATCCTTGGTTGAGCAAAGCCTCGCACTGGGAGGAAGCACCAGCTGCAACAAATTGTGCTAGAATTTGAATCCACTACGTCGCTTCATTATCGCGGTCGCGGTGGAAGTCGCCACGCCTAGTACCCTCCACTACCGGCAATAATAACAACCCCCACAGTCAATTGCAAAATGACCACCCCACTCTATCTCATTCAACTCCGCCAACAAAGTGCAACCCGTATTCGCTCCCCCCAGAATTTTGCAACTCCGTGCCACCTACGGAAATTGCTTCACACATCCTCCAATTTGACCCTTCTCTCCTCCAAGTACCTTAGACCTCCGCAAAAATACATACGTCGTAGGTTGCAGCATGTATAATCGCTTGCCAAAGGCGGAGAAAGCATTGGAAATTGCCAAAAAGCATCTCAGAAGGTTGGCAACACAAGCAATACGCACTCATCAAATTGACAATAAAAACATTGCACCCAAAGAACACCAAATACGCAAAAAACCCTGAGTATTGGCCCTAGCGGCACGCTGGGACATTTAGGGTTTAAACTTAAGGTGGTGAAATTCAAAGGTTGCAATAATTTTGATCTACTAATCAAAGTGAAGAGGAATATTCTATTACCATCATATGATGTGAAACCTGGGAGGGTAATCTTGTGGGAGGCTATGTATCATTCTTTTTTTGAAGCAAACCTATAAGACGTCACTATCCTAGGAAATAAGGTATGAAGAATGCCAGGCAATATTATTGAAATTTTGAAATGGGACCAGGCCAAATGGAGCTGGGCAGCAGATGGTAATTTAAAAGCCACCCCCTTTTTCTCATACGCGTCAAAGCGAGGTTATTCGGCTTTACTTAACCCTTTAACCCATAAACACCCATGAGGACTATTATTGTCCTTTGGCCCTAAAAAAATAATCTATACAGTGAGGGGACAAAAAGATTGGGATATTTTAGTCCAACACCTAACTCTAGTGACCCCAAATATGACTCACTTTTTCACATAAGTAGGTATAAACACTACTAAAAAGCTAAACTTTTCAGACAACACTACTAAGTTCACAAGTTTTTTAACTGCATAAATTTTTTGGTAGAAATCCTACAAAATTTAGCCAACTCAAATATTGGTGCCCAACTCCCCGTTTCCCAATCTTTTTTGTCCCTCCATTGTACAACAAAAAAAAGGTGTTTTTCATTTGTTTTTTTTCCAAAGTGACTGTAAACCCATGATTCATCATAGAAGGCAAATAACAACCTTGTCAAATATACTCATATTCTTAGGTAACCCAAATTGTGAAAAAATTCAAAATCACAATGTTGGGCCCCAAGCTGCCCTTATTGCAATTTTCATGAGGTCGGCATGCATTATTGACTTTTGAAACTTTTTGAAGTAATACTATTGGTGCCCATCAACCAAAACATTGTTGAAGCTACAATATGAATATTGGTGATGCTACAATGTGGGTAGGCCATGGCCACCCCGCGGTCCTTTAAGGGTTAAGGACCACACCCATTTTCTAGAACCCACTAAAAATAGGGGATGTGAGCTTAGATGTGCAATTAACTTAACTATGGACCTTTTTTCAATAATCCAACTGTATAAATGGTAAGTACACCTTGTTCACTTTAAAGCACCAAATTTTTAGCTAGATCTACCGTTGGAGGTGAAATATTATAATGATTGAGTGAGCCGTATGCGGAAAATCTCTAATGTTTCATGCTTGAGTGGTTTTGAATGTTAATGCTTCATGCAAGCTTTGATTGAAAAGAGCTTTACATTTCTAGAAAGTAGGGTTTCCCACCTTTACAATAAGATTGGCTTCACACAAAATAGACAAAAATAGCAATCACAAGGTGTAGCTAAGTGGACAAAAAGGGTCAAAAAAACCCACTTTCTCTGCTATCCTAAAATGGTTCTACAAGAAATTTGATAATTATTTTGGAAAATCCAATTGGTGAAAACAATCAAGAATTGGCCTTAAATGTAGGATGACATATTTTAAAGCCATAATGACAACACCATTTTAGTAGATCTTCAAATACTACAATTATACTACTAGCATATAGGAAAACTATACAAGCGTATTTCTTAAGCAATTTGAAATGTTTTAGAATTAGGCAATTGAAATTTGACATTCTTCTTGGATGTTTGATGTATTTTCTTGTTGCTTTGATCCATCTTTGACAAAAAATGGATACGTATTTTGAAGCCATGCCGTATAAACATCATTATTTGTCAACTCACATACCCGATTGCATTGTTATTTTTTAGATGGATGCAAAATTCTTGTGATCACATGTGTACTTCAAGACCAAATTCCAAATTATTGAGTGATTTCAACCTACAAGCCAAAAACCACTCCCAGTGACCAAAATATGGTCGCATGGTCCTTAAATGGTTAAGAAATAGAGAGAGATAATGGCTTGTACTCAAGAAATGCAAAGTTTGAATCATATGGAAGCCCAGATAAAACAATTCTACGTATTTCTATAGCATCAGAGTCGACCAAAAAAGGAAGCAACTTTCTTATAGTTGCTCTGCAACAAGGGCGTGGTACTTGGCGAGACTTTGAGCTGGATGGCGCTAGATATTGACCACAATTGTGTATTCTGCAATATGCCTTGGAAACTATGCAACTTTGTATGTGGGAGTGCCCATTTGTGCAGGACATTTGATGGAGATTCAACTACGTCGCTACTCTCACCAGGTCGTCAAACATTGGGAGATTTGAAATGGCCTTGTTTGGGAGTTGGGATGCTTCCTACACTGATGCTATAACTCGGTATGTCTTTCAAGACTAGTCATTGGATTTATTGAGAACATTCATCATATGGCAGATGTGGACTAAAAGATGTAGGAAAAAGTACTTTGATATTTCTGCTAGTAGAGAATGCATTTTGGATTTTGCTTGGGTTAACACTTTGCATGCCGGCTTTATAGTATGAAAATTTTTTCATGCAGAAGTCAAGGACTCAAAAAAGCTAGCAAAGTTAGAGTATGCTTTTAATCAGGAATGGTCACTCCAATGTTGTACTTCTAGTAGTGGAATCTATCATTACTATCTCCCTGTTTATTTCTTATGAAATAATAATTTGTGATACCACCTATGGCGGTACCGGGTAGCACCCCAAACAAGCCTCACTGAGGCAATTAGCCATAGACCTGTACCTGTATGGGATTTCTAAATTGGTTTTTCGGTTTGGGGCATAAGTTCAGGACCTCGTTTCGGGACCTTGATTTGGGACTTCGATTTGGGATTTCCATATGACTTTGAAACAGTCCCACTTTCTACTGAGAGCATCTTCGGACAACCCAAGGAGATGGGATTTTGCATTAAGCCAAGCCGCTTCGGATACACTCTCAAACGTCGATATGAACCAGATTCTCGAGGAATGCATCACCTGAGGATCTCCAGCAAGCCAACACACAATCGCAGAGCCGATTCGTTGGGCTTTTGTAAGTCAACAACACCAAAATAGTCTTTGAGAGTTGAATTTGGGTTTTATCAAAAGCTGGAAAAAGATGGCTCAAGCATGCCTGAGTAGCCACGGTAGACCACATTGAGGAATTCCACGAAGAATTACGAATTTGTACCCTTAAATCCCGAGGTTTCGCTTCATTCTGGATCAGAATACGAGCAGAATTTAGGGCAAATGTTGTCGTTTCAGTCTTTGGAGTTGAAGTTGAACACCCAGAGCAGGGTTTTGGGTTTATCGAAAGCTTCGAAAATATTGTTCAATCACGTCAAATCAGCCACAATGTACCACACTGAAATATTTCGCGTAAAATACTCTTGAGTTCTGAGGTTTTAGGGTTTAAGGTTGGAGAAGAACGTGAGCAAAATTAGGGCAAATAGCGTCATACCAATCTTTGAATTGGGCAACCAGGGTAGGATCTAGGGTTTAGGATTTTGGGTTTATCAGTAGCGGTGGAAAAACTTCCGCAATTAGCTCTAGTAGACAATACTGAGCAATACGCGTCTATACCCTTAAACCCCGAGGTGTCGATGCGTTCTGGAGAAGGATCTGAGCAGAAGTTAGGGAAATGCTGCCGTTTCGTAGAGCAAGGGTTTAGGGTTTATCGAAAGCTTTGAAAATGTTGTATAATCACGCCTAATCAGCTACAACATACCACGCTGAAAAATTCGCGTAAATACCCTTGAATTTTGAAGTTTCAGGGTTTAGGGTTGGCGAAGAACGTGAGCAGAATTAGGGCAAATAATGTCTTATCAATCTTTGGATTGAGCAACCAGTGTAGGATCTAGAGTTTAGGGTTTAAGGTTTATCAGTGGCGGTGGAATAAATTCCAACCATGCGGAATTAGCTCTAGTAGACAATATTGAGCAATATGCGTTTATACTCTTCAACCCCGAGCTGTCGATGCGTTCTGGAGAAGGATTCGAGCAGAAGTTAGGGCAAATATTGTCGTTTCAGTACAAGGTAGAGCAAAGGTTTAGGGTTAGGGTTTAGGGTTTATCGAAAGCGGTTTAAGAGCCCGCATTGCGAAGTCTCGAAGCATTACGAGTTCGCTCTTTTTGTGCAGGAGGCGTGATGCGGGGACTCAAAGTGGGAGCGCTGCATGCTCTGAACGTAACTCTAAGTACAAAAATCACCTCTCAGGCTTTACAGACACAAACTCGGGTTCTAACTTCAAAATGCACTTGCTCATCAAGCTCTAGACATGTGTTGTTTTATCACGCTAGAACTATTTCTGCAACCGATCTAGGTTTTCAGAGACTTACCTCTGGGAAACTCTTGTTCGACGAGCAATTATGTATGGATTCTCGGAAGAGGAGAATCAGCACTACTACTACAACAACAGCAGCTGCGAGAGATTTCACGGGCATAGGACGGAAGAAAGCAGCTCCCAAGACCAAGACACACTGGGTGTGTGAGGATTGTGGAGAGTCGTACACACAATGGTGGGGTCAATGCAGGAATTGTAAAGCCATGAACTCCATGAAGGAGTTCAAGGAGGCAACTGGTAGTGGTGGTAAACGAGGCGGAGCTGGAGCAAGAGCTGTGGAGAACCTGGTACTCTCACAGGCTAATGTAGGTCAGTTGGTGGAATTCCTCAAATACCCCTCCAAACTTTTACATATCACATGTTCTTGCATAACATTCTGTTTTTCCAAGGGTTTAGGGTTTAGGAATAATATCAACCTTTTTGTAGGTGTGAAGACACCTCGTGGAAGAGCGTGGCTTGAGAACGTCGCTGGTGGCCCTCAGCGGTTGTCAGATGTGGCTACTGGTCATTCACAACTACATTGGCGTTTGGCATTGTAAAAACTCCAAGTTCTCTTTTGCTTTTACTCCCTCTGTGCCTCTAAAAACGTCAAAAAGCTTCCTTGCAAAGGATTAACTGTGTTTAGTCTTTGTGCTAGTGATACATGCATTCTAGAATCAATATACCATCTACCAAATGTATGCAAAATCTCCAGCTTTGATGTCACCATTTGGGCACCCAAATTCCATGCTAAAATTACCATATTTATAAATGTGCATGTTGCCACCTCCTCATTATTGATGATTTAAAGATTAGTAGCAGCAATGGTACCTCATATGGGTAAGGCCAAGCTTGCTAGGAGAGGAATGCTCCCTAATCGCTTAACTTGCCCACATGAGATCATTGAACATGGCAAATGCGTTCTTAGTGGTACAAGAAATGTATCTGATTTGGAGCTTTTTAGAGGGACAGAGGGAGTAGTATTTACTACTGAAGAAAGTGGAAACCCTCGCTGGCTTGTTTCGTAAGGTTTCTAATACTTTTTTTGTTTCGTTTTGAAATTATTACAGGGATGGAGACACCGGACAGGAAATTGGAAGGGTTTTGGGTGGAGGTCTTGTTCCAGGTTACCATCCATCTAACGAGTGCAATCATAAGTTTTGCCTCAGAATGCCAACTTTGTGCTTGTATTTAGACTTACAAAGTGCTATTTCTCCTGTTTAATTTTTTGATTTTCGTGGAATTCCAGGTTCGTTGATTCTTGTAGGTGGGGACCCAGGTGTCGGCAAGAGTACACTTTTACTACAGGTGTTCTCTGCTCTTCATATCCTCCATTAGCTGTGTTAATCTTTTATATGTTAACTAACGATTGGCGCTTGTTACGTTACGCATTCATCATCAGAATTTTATTAGGATTTTCACATATTAGATAGAATGCAAAGTAAAAATTTCAGTAAGTTTTCAAATTGTATCTATGTGATAATACCAGAAGAACTGGATATGTGACATCACAGAGACTGGATATGTGATTTTACAGAGGTCCTTGTGATTTTAGTAGTATGGTGGGATGTTGCCTGACAAAGTGCTTTGCAATGTTTACTAAATTTGGTGCTATGGTTGTTGGAGGACCAGGTAGCAGGGCTTATTGCGAAAGGAACTGACGAGCAAGGTCCTGCTCCTGTCCTTTACGTTTCAGGAGAAGAGGTAGGTCTGTATTTTATGACACAAAATACTGGATCTTTGTGTTCAACTTGTTTAGCTTTCCTGCATCTTTCAACCAAGAGATAAACATATTTTTGTCTTTTCTTTCTCGTAGATCACTGAAAAAAGACCTTTGCAATGTGTTGTTTTTTCTCTGTGGGTGGGGAACAGAGTGTGGAGCAGATAAGCAACCGAGCAGACCGATTGGAAATAAGAGCACATGAGCTTTTTCTTTACTCCGCTACTGATTTAGAGGTTCGTATCTTGACTACCTCCATTTGTATTTCATCTCCAGATTCTAGTGTAAATGCTTAATATTCTCTACGCGCGTGAATGTAGATAATGTACGTTTAGAGCTACTCTGTATAAATAGTGTATTTGTTTGGTATTTTAGTCTGTCACTTAATCTCTTGCTGTTGAAGCAAAGTGTCGTTAAAAAGTTTACATATTCTTTATTTTGTGCAGTTAGTGATCGAGGCCATAACAGAAATTCAACCCCGGGCTGTAATTGTGGACTCTATACAAACGGTTTACCTTGCAGAAGCTAATGGCAGTGCTGGAAGTGTCAGTCAGGTTGGTTATTCACTACTTTTAGGAAACTTTTTTTGTCTTATTTTGTGTCGATTTATATTAGAATTCTGATATGTAAACCGAGCCAGCAGGAGTTGAATTTGAGAGACAAATGTTGCATGTCCTTGGGCTGAAGCAAACCTTGCCTCTACATATTCTAAAACTTGTACGGTGGATACAAAGTGCAGGTACGTGAGTGTGCCACGGCGTTGCTGAGAGTTGCGAAACAGACCAAAGTTCCAATATTTCTGGTAATGCTTCAAGTAGTTAGACATCTGCATGTCAAGGAACTTTTTGGTTTTTCTTTCTTTTAATCTTCAATATGTGCACATAATAATTTGCTGGAAACCATGCAAAAAGCATGAAACTTTGCGTATCTTTTTGTATCTGAAACTTCATTTGTTGCAGGTGGGGCATGTGACCAAAGGTGGCGACATTGCAGGACCTAAAATTTTAGAGCATGTGGTTGATGTTGTGCTCTATATGGAGGTTTGTTCTTTATCCACCTGCATTTAGAATTTGTCTTATTTAACTCCATGTTGTGGCATTTCAACTGAAATCTCAGGCGTTTCTCTGCAGGGTGAGCGGTTGCAATCACACCGCCTTTTGCGTGTTGTCAAGAATCGTTATGGTTCTACTGACGAGGTAGGTTGATATCTGAACATTTCCTTATTGCTATTAGTGCAAGACACCATAAACCAACAATTTTTGGCCAAATAGTGGCCAACTTTGAATGCCAGTAACTTTTTTTTGGCAAATGATAACTCCAATCTGTTTTTGTAACTTTGATCCTAAGACCTTTTTGCTTATAGTTACGAAAAGTTTCAAGTTATGGAGAGGTGCAATGGCTGGTATGGTTGTTAGGTCTTTGTTGCTTTATGTCTTGCACCATAGCACCCGTCAGTAAGTTTGAAACAAACTCTTTGTAACTATAAGCAAGAAGGTCTTAGGATAGAAGTTACAAAAACAGATTCGAGTTATCATTTGCCAAAAAAACTTACTGGCATTCAAAGTTGGCAAAAATTTATTGGTGCCAAAAAAAGGTTATTGGCATTCAAAGTTGGCAAAAATATGTTGGTTAATGATGTCTTGCACTATATTATTATTATTATTATTATTATTTTTGATGATATACTCTTGATTAATTGAAGCTACTTTGCTTCTTCTTTTTTTTTTAATCTTTTGTAAAATTTCTGCTGACGCATTGATTTCATTTGTAGGTGGGAGTGTTTGAAATGGTGCAAGAAGGGCTGGCAGCTGTTGCCTCTCCTAGTGAGCTATTCCTCAGTGCACGCAACCAGGATTCCACAAATGCAGCTTCTGCTGCTGTGGCTGTCACTATGGAGGGCTCTCGGCCCATTCTCCTTGAAGTTCAGGTACTTCTCCTTTACAACAGCAACTTTCAATCAACCCTTAAATATCATGCATTTTTTTCTCATTACCAACAATAATTTTCAGCTTACTTTTTTTTTTCATTTCTTTACAAAACTTCTTCTTGGTATTCATAGATTATAAGGGCCATTTCACACTATGGTTGAGAGGCCGTCAATTTCCACCAATCAGATTGCAAAAATCAAGACTTTGGCCTATTGACCTTTTACACTAGAGACCAAAGTCCAAAGTTTGTCAAACTCCCTACATGGCATCACTTTTTCTTCAAAGCAACGGCCTCTCAAAAGTCAAGCGAAAATGGAGACCCAAACTATGGCCAAGATGCCGCCAATTTTTTTATTTATAAAATAATCAAAAGCTGAGAATATTTTGGCCATTGGAAGATTAGAGGGTTTGGACTTTGGGCTTGGCCTTTGGAGGGTTCACACTATAGCCGTTCAAGTCAAGAGTCTATGAAAGTTCATTGCTAAGAGTTTGGACTTTAGACTAAGCCTTTGGAGGCTTCACATTTAGGTTAAGTTTGGCCAAAGGGTTTAAAAACAATATTTTATTACGTACTTTCAACCTATTTCTTTGGCCTCTCAACAAATTTTGACCACTCAATCCCACAGCCTCTCAACTATGGTCGGCCATAGTGTGAAGTGGCTTTATAAACCATCATCACTGAACAACACATCATGTATCTATAAACAATGAAAATATCATTGGCTTTTTAGCAGCACTTTTTCAAACTCTCACATCTCACTTGATTTTCTTCATTTATTGTGATTGGACAGTTTGACTGAAATTGTAATTATGTAGCTCTAAACTTGAAGAGTGGGTTTAGGCTCTCTGCTCATCGGTTGGGCAGCAACCAGGCAGGCGAACTGCGAATGGCGTTGATGCTCAGCGTCTTGCTCTCCTTCTCGCAGTAAGTTTTTTCCTTATTATTCTCTTTTCTCCTGTACTCAAATCTCACCTTAATCGTAAAGATTTTGTTTGTTTTTTCAAAGCCCTTTTTCTCTGTGCTAATCTTAAATATTGGTTGTCACGCAGGTGCTTGTTAAGCAAGCAAGTTTGAAGCTTTCAAATCAGGTGAAGAAATTGAGATGCATTCCATTTGCTTTTGTAACTCTTTATGTTTACCACCGTTCAAGATTTTTAATTTGACAACACTTTCTGGTTATTATTAGTATGATAATTGCTGGTTTCTGGAATTGTTGATTTATAGTACCAGTTTGTTATGTCGCCTCTTTTGTCTTTAATTGCAGGATGTTTTTATAAACGTGGTGGGGGGATTGCAATTACGAGAACCTGCGGCTGATGTCGCCATTGCTGCAGCAATTTGCAGCAGGTTTCTTTCCTTTACTCATTCTTTCTTAGGAACGGTTCACATTAAGTTCCACGTCCCAAGTTCCACCTCAACGCAAGCTCTCAGTTTTGTTGGGTTATCAAGAGCAAAAAAAAAAAAAGTGGCAAAAGACTTGGTGGGACTTGGGCTTGAAGTTGGGTCTCCATTTGTGTTATATCCAAGTTTTGAGGAAAGTTCCACTTTCTTGGTGCCAAAATATTAAAAAAGTGCTGCTGTGTAGGTATTTTTAAGTGCATTGGGACTTGGTATTTATCATGAACTCTAAGGGGCGGTTCACATTACATCCCATGTCCCATCTTTGTAAGTCCCACCGCAATGCCAGATCCCAACTTAGTTGGGTTATCAAGTGCAAAAAGGAGTACTAAAGAAAATCACAAATATTTTATGCAAAAATATTGTAGTACTTGGGTTGAAAGTTGGGTTTAGCAACATGGTCAGCCTAAACCTTAGTGAAGTTCCACCTTCTTTGGCGTCAAAATTTCCAAAAAGTGTTGCCATGTACGCAACATGGGACTTGGGACGTAGTGTGAAGCGCCAAATCTCAACTTTTGGCTCTACACCAATTAGATTCTCAGATTTCAATGGACTTGGGACATAGTGTGAACCGCCCCTAAGTCTTGAAAGAGGCTGTTTACATTGTCCCATGTCCCAATTTTGCAAGTCCTAGCTTAACGATATTTGTTGGGTTACAAAGGGTAAAACAAAATACCGGTGAAAACCTTGAACTTTCTAAGCAGCAAATGTATTGGGACTTGGCTTTGAAGTCGGGTCTCCACTTTTGCTACATCCAACTCTTGAGACTTTCCAGGAGTTAGTTTTCACCTTCTGTTTGCCAAAACTTCCAAAAAGAGTTGCCATGTTGACACTCCTAAGTAAATCAGGACGTGGGATCTAGTGTGAAATGACCAAGTCTCAATTTTCAACTCTTCGATCAAAAGATCTTAGTTGGACTTGGGGACATGGAACGTCGTGTGAACAACCCTTATTCAAACTGCATGGCTTAAATTCTTACGTATCCATATTGGCCAAGAGTGGTTGCTTCAACACCTATACGAGTTGAAACAAATTCTCCAAGAAGCTTCAAGAAAAAAGTTTCAAAATATATGAATACAAAGTAGAAATTATATACTACGTTTTTTGAATGATAGAAACAGGGATGAACATTTACAATTTAGCTTCCCAAGTGGGGTTTCTGTTTTTAGCTTCATACTTGATGAGTTATTTTTTGTAAACTAAACTTTACCTGTCTTATAAGCATTGGTTTTTTCAACTATCCTTCTCTGACAACTGAATCGCTGCTGCAGTTACCTTGAGCAAGCTGTGGATAGGGACATAGCTTTCATTGGAGAAATTGGCTTGGGTGGTGAACTTCGATCGGTACTCCATTTTACCAACACTCATTTTAATAATGGTTTTTGACAATAGTTATATTATTCCACAATTATTTTTGATTCGGGTGGAAAAAAAGAAAAGAAAAAGACCTACACTGAATATTGCGTTTAGGTTGCCCCATACTATTTCTCAACATTTTACACTATATACATACTTATTGATACAATAGTGATTTTCATCAATAATTGCTGCAACAAAAAGTTTTTAGAGGGTTTGGCAACAACAACGTTGCGGAGAGACAAACTAACGCCATCTAGGCCGTAAACCATGTGAAACCTTAATACTTAGAGAGTTGCATGCGCCTCAAAATTGCTATGCAATGAGTCATGAGGTAATTTTCTAGGGTAGGATAACCTAATTGTTAAGGCAACCTAAATGCAATATTTATTGTAGTTTTTAAGTGAAATGTCTTGGATTCTCTCAACCACTCAATTGAATGTTTGATTTTTTCTAGGTTGGACAAATGGAAAGACGGTTACTGGAGGCCGCGAAACTGGGGTTTAAGAGATGTGTAGTGCCCAAGTCAGCTGCAAAAGCCCTCAAAGGAAGCGTTGGAAATGGGTTCACCACCATACCTTGTGCTGATATCAAAGAAGTCATTGAAAAGCTCTTTCTTAGAAATTAGTTCAAATAATTAATTTTTAGTATGAGTTTCCTTGTAAAACTGAATCTATGATCTAAAACATGCAAAGTTTGGTTTTCCTCCAAGTATCACTATGACGAGCTTCTTGTTGTAATGACAGTGACTTATGTGTGATTTTTCAATCCTCAAACTCTGAACAATATATCTAATCGTATTCTACCTTCTTGTAAAGATTTTCTTAAAGATCAAACAAAAAAGTCTCTGGATATTTTTGAAGGTACTGGAACTTACACCCAACAACCTTGGTTATTATAGCCTGTTGTATGTGTCCGTGTTTGATGGACTCGAAAATTTGAGGATTTATTGTAACTTGGTTTATTAATGTCTCTAATGAGAGACTAGAGATAAGAGCTTCTCTAGCTTTGGATTGTGAATTACTCTCTCTGTTGCTTAGATTTTTGTCCGTGATGGAAGGCAACATGGGATTAAGGTCAACTTTGACGTGTAACATGATTCTTGGGGTTAAAATGACATTGTATTGTTTAGGGTTTACCTTGATAAGTAATGCTTATTCCTTACTAGACTACACAAACTCTTGACGTTGACAATTGAAACAAGAGGAAGGGAGTATGACAAGCCCAAAAATGAGAACCTGGTATTTTCCTTGGTCTCTCTTGTGGCTTATAAGATAGGAGCACCCAATATCAATAGTGTATCTAATGGTGTCATTCTTTACACAAGGTGGTCATTTTAAAACTTAAATCTACGTAGGGTATAGACATTTATTTTTGTTGACCAAAATGATAAGCTATTTATGGTGTCCTTAGATTTAAGTTCTAGAATGACCACCTTGTGTAAAGAGTAACGCCATTACGTACAACTTTGGTATTGGGTGCTTCTACTTGACAATTTTTTTGAAAGACCTACTCTAAACACAACTTTATAGAAATATAATACATATTTATCACATCATCTTTGTATTTTTTTAGTTCTTTTTATTGCAAATTTCTTGTAATTATTTACTTTAATTAAAGAGTATATTCTTTCTTGTTATAAATGGACATAAGATAATAGTGTCAAAATAAAAAAAACAACAAAGATTTTGTAGGAATTGGAAGTAGAGATTCAATGAGTGTGCACAAAAGAATTTGGGCCAACATGGCTTAAGGGGAAGGTGCTTAAAGTGGAAGACACTGACAACAAGGACTAGCATGCATGTTAATAGTGGATACCAATGTTTTTTTTGGGCCTCATGAGGCTACTTTGTCAAAAACTAAACCGATGCGCCTCTCTCCCTCTCAAAATACTCCACTCCTAGGAGGGCACGCGGCATTTGGTAGGTAAAAAAAAACACCGGTAGATACTATATCACGGTGTAGTCAATTTGGCAAACGACTACATGTAATTCTTAGAATAGACTATATGACTAATAGCAATCATATACACAAAATGTGTGACTAATTTCAATCTCGCATGTTAACCATGTAAGATATAATGTGATTAAGTAGGTTTAGGAGTGAATAATTTCATTAGAGCAATTCCCTTGCTTCATGTTAGCTTCTTTTTAGCATGTGTAACATGGCATACCAAATTGTTTTTAACTAATATTTGAGTTTGCGTTAGGTGATAAGGAATAAGATGTACTAGTTGTAGTAGGAAAAAAAAGTAGTTCAATTACCTCAAAAGAGATGGAACAATAAAAATGTCAAATAACTCTTGCAAGTTTGGAAGAGGATAAGAACAATTCCAAAAATGGCAAAAAAAAGAAGCAATACACAAGACAAAGAGCCAAGAAAATGTCCAAGCAACCATTCAAAAAAACATTCAAGGAATGTATGTCCAACACATTCACAAAAAGAAACATTTCATAACAAAATTGAGGTAGTTGCAAAGGATACAAAAGAATAATAAAAAACAAGAGGTACAAAGAGTAATTTGACATAGGCAACAACGAAAAAGATTGCATAAGGTAGGAGCACCCATAAGCGTCAGTGTCCCCATAACCGTCACCTCTAGAATCTTGGAAAATCTATGGAAGTGAATAGATGTAATTACAAGGATATACAACATGTGAACATGAAATCTTGAAAGTGGTTATGGGTGCAATGGCAATTTGCTCTTTAAAAATTCACAACTTATTCTCATAGTATCCAAATAATACATTTGAAAGTGCAAACTTATTATTTTTTTGTTCCTAATAGGATCCTATAATTTGCTAGTTGTTTATTAATAGTCATCATGTTCAAAACCCTTAGTTTGACGCTTATGGTGCTCCTACCTTAAGGGAGCAACATTGCAAAAAGGACAAAAAAATTGCTAACAAAAATTGTAGTAAAAGAAGTGTAAGGAAATTCACAATTGGTATACAAAAAAATTAGTTGACACTTTGCATTACTAAAGTCAAAGCAAACAAGATGATACTTTTGACAAGATTCGAACCATGGAATTTGAGGTTATAGGCATAAAAAAAAAAAGTGAGGAAGACATAATAGTGGCCAAAGGTGATGAATGCTGAGGGAGGAAGATTGCACAAGAAAACAATGTAAACAAGTATGGTACCATTGTTTGTTAGTAAGACCATTAATAACAATGATAATGAGTTGTTTAAATTGATGACCTTGAATAATCCTTGTGGGGTGTTGGGATATAGCTACGTGTGCTAATTTGTTTTGTGATCAATTGAATTTTGCAAAGTGTGGATGCTAATCGGCTATGTGGGAAGAATGAATTTGATAAAGCACTTTGATTTATACTACAAACAGAATTGTTTTTACAATAACAAAACAATAATTAGAAAACTATTAAAATCAAGGATCTTAGTGACTATTTAGTTATTGTGGTCATGGCTTTTCTACTAGTGTTATTATATTGCAAGCAATGAGGGGTCGTGAACAATGTGAAAGTAGTTTTTGTAGCTCAAGCAATCATGAACTTGTCTTTGATTGATTTCACTTAGAGAGATGTATGTTGGTGAATGACTAAAATTAACTAATCATTTGCTTATAAATGATTAAAAATAGTTAATGAAGTCAAAACAACTTATTGTGTGCAAACAAATGCATGTTCATGAATGACTCACTATAGTTTTTATTAAAAAAGTTCACCAAAAACAAGAATGTAGATCCATTGAATGGCATACTCCAATACAATGCCATGTTTACATGTATGTAATATGCAAAGCCCAATTTTTTTTGTAAAAGCGTGTTAATATGACTACAAGTAGTCTTTGAACTTTTTGTACTAGACTTGTTATAATCACTCATGAGGGCAAAGCTTAGGGCAAAGAAACTTGACTCAAGTGCCATTAGGAAGAAATTTAGCCCTCAAAAGGGGCTGTGAGTTTGGCTATTCTTGATGCTGGGAACCAGCCCTTGCTAGTTGTCAATTAAAATTAATTAAAATAATAATAATAAAGTTATAAAAATTATTAGTTTTTATTTTTTATTTTTTGTTTGATTTTAATTTTTTTTCTAAAATTATATTATCTAACGTGGTCGGACTTTAACTAGGTTAGCCTGCACATGTGGAAGTGTTCCTATGATGGGCCCAAAGTTCCCATGGTTTTGGAGAAGGGGCCCCTTCTTGGGCCAAAATCCCTTATAATGGTGGTGTTTAATTACATTGATTTGGTACAATGAAGCTTATTAGTTATGAATGATTAGACAATTGTTGTTGGGAATGTGTCATTGAGAACAAATTAGAAGCCATTTGATTGCTAGGTCAAAATGCTACTTGTTCAAAATGACTACGAAGAGTCTAGTCAAAATGCACGTTTTTTTGACTCATTGTAGTTATAAAACTTAATCTTGAGAGAATGTTACTAAATTTGCCCTACTTGCTAATTAGTTGGTAGTAGCATTGCCTACAAAAACACATGTTTAAAAAAATTTGCAAAATCAATCTTTACTTTGTAGTGAATCAATCAAAAATCATTTATGAAATTGTAATAAAATCAAGGGGAAATTACAAATAGGGGCATGAAAACATAAAATATTACAAATAGGGGCACAATCTCAAAAAGTTGTAATTCTTTGTAATTTTGTTGGTTTAGACATTGGTTGATTTAGACACATCATATTAAACCTTTGCTAATTTCCAAAAAAATTAAAAGTTTCTCCAAAGTTTGTCATACCCTTTATTAATATTTCTTTTTTAGGCTTGATTTGGAGAGGTCATTTAGTTTTTTGGAAATTAGCTAACATTTAATGTGTTGTATCTAAACCAACCAATGTCCAAACCAAAAATAATTACAAAAAATTACAACTTTTTTTGAAATTATGCCCCTATTTGTAATTATTTTGAAACTGCGCCCCTATTTGTAATATTTTACATTTTCATGCCCCTATTTGTAATTTCCTCTAAAATCAATTGTGGAACAAGTAATACGTGATTCAAGAAAGCAAAACAAAAACTACTTCATGCACATCAATGGGGAATTTAGTTTCAAATTCTCTTTGACAGGATGCCCTAAAAGCCGGTTCTCCCCCCAAACATCCGCATAAAGAATTCCTTGTAGAAGAAGCCAGAAGCCCAGAAAAGCCCGAAATAACACTAAAGGATCTGGAAGAGCAAAAGGTGGGCGCTGCAGCAGCAGGACCCCTCACTCGTCCAACCCTATTTACGACCGTTAAGCACCCCGCACCGCCACGTCAGCTCGAACACCGCACCACCTCACTTCCTTTACGGCAGGTCCCAATCAAACCCCCGAAGCTTTTCCCGCGTCGCCTCCCACCCCTCGTCATCGTCTCTCCAAACGTCGGGCCAGCCCAAAGGCGGCAAATCGGCAACAATGCCACATCTCAGAGCTCGTTAGTCCCCCTCCGGAATCACACCTGCTCCACCGCATTGGCATCACCCCGCCCTCGCCATAGCCATCGCCATTGCCATTGTCATCGCCATTGCTATAGCCATTGCCATTGATATCACTGCGCATTTTTACATCTTTTCACAGCTCAAAACGAAACCTATTCGATCGTCCTGTGTCGATAGCAATTATTGTTTGCATTCCGAAGCCGCTTTTATGGTGAGTTAAGTTAGAATTGATTATTGCCGTTGCGGTGCCGGTTTAAGTTAAAGAGTGGCGCGGTTCTTAGGGCTTTTTGAAAGAATAAATAAAATAGATTTCATTCTCTTGTCTTAATGAGACGCGGTGTGCATAGTTTGTCCGCCATCGCTATTGTCATTGCCATCGCCATTGATTTCACTGCGCATTTTTACATCTTTTCACAGCTCAAATCGAAACCTATTCGATCGTCCTGTGTTGATAGCAATTATTATTTGCATTCCGAACGCCAGTTTTATGGTGAGTGAGTGAGAATTGATCATCGCTGTTGTGGTGCCGTTTTAAGTTAAAGAGTGGCGCGGTTCTTAGGGCTTTTCGAAAGAATAAATAAAATAGATTTCATTCTCTTGTCTTAGTGAGACGTCGTGTGCATAGTTTGCCTGGATTGGCCCTCGCCATAGCCATTGCCATTGCCATTTGTTTCTCTGCGCATTTTTACACGTCTTTCACAGCCCAAACCGAAACCTATTTGATCGTCCTTTGTCGATAGCAATTATTGTTTTGCATTCCGAAGCCACTTTTATGGTGATTGAGTTAGAATTGATCATCGCCGTTGCGGTGCCGTTTTAAGTTAAAGAGTGGCGCGGTTTTTAGGGCTTGTTGAATTAAAATAGAATAGAATAATCTTGTCTTGGATTGATCCGCTGTATTTGGTTTTATGTGAAAGTGTGCTTGTTGAAAACAAATAGAAGCGGCGTGCATTGTTTTGCCTCACTTGTAGTTGAGGATTGATCGTCATTTGTGGTTTCGCTCTAGACACTTCCGAAGCCACTTTATGGTGAGTGAGTGAGGATTAATCATTGCCGTTGCGGTGCCGGTTTAAGTTAAAGAGTGGCGCGGTTTTTAGGGCTTTTTGCATAAATAGAATAGATTACATTCTCTTGTCTTAGTGAGACGTCGTGTGTATAGTTTGCCTGGATTGGCCATTGCCATTGCCATTGATTTCTCTACGCATTTTTGCACCTTTTTCACAGCTCAAAACGAAATCTATTCGATCATTCTGCGTCGATAGCAATTATTGTTTTGCATTCCGAAGCCACATTTATGGTGAGTGAGTTAGAATTGATCATCGCCGTTGCGGTTTAAAAAGAGTGGCGCGGTTTTTAGGGCTTGTTGAAATAAAATAGAATAGAATAGAATAACATTCTCTCGTCTTAGTGAGACGCGGTGTGCATAAGCTTAGTTTGCCTGGATTGATCCGTCATTTGTGGTTTCAGTAAGTTAAGAGAGTGGCGTTGCGACTCAGGCTTAGGCTTGTTGAATTCAAATAGAAGCGGTGTGCATTGTTTTGCCTCACTTGTAGTTGAGGATTGTTGAGGATTGATCGTCATTTGTGGTTTCTCTCTAGACGTTTCCGAAGCCCCTTTATGGTGAGTGAGTGAGGATTGATCATCGCCGTTGCGACATCGTTTTAAAGAGTGGCGCGGATTTTAGGGCTTGTTGAAAGAATAAATAAAATAGCTAACATTCTCTTGTCTTAGTGAGAAGTCGTGTGCAAAGTTTGCCTGGATTGATCCGTCGTTTGTGGTTTTATGTAAATGAGCCGCGTTGCGACTCGAGATTAGGCGTGTTGTAACAAATTGAAGCTGTACTTTCTTAGCTTAAGTAAGAAGCGGTGTGCATTGTTTTGCCTCACTCGTAGTTGCGGATTGATCGCCATTTGTGGTTTCTCTCTAGACATGCTCGTGGAAGGTTCATGAGATTGTGACTTAGGTTTTGGTTTTTAGCGATATTGAAGAAATCCGAGGTTTGCTTATTCTTTGCTTTGTTATTAGATTAGAGTGTTTTAGGGATAGGGCAGCGGGGGATATCGTTATGAAGTACCGCGTCGGTTTGCATGTAGGTGTTGAGGAATTTTTGTTTTTTCTCGTTTGCAAATTCCATGTGTATCTGGTATATATAACTATTTTGTTGATGATGACCTGATTTGTGTGTGTGTAACAGGTGGAAAATCGTGAATGTTGAACAGCAGGAGCGAGCTTGTGTTTGATTGCTTCTTTTGAAGTCGTTGTTTTCTGTCGTTGTTCAAGTATAGAACAATGGACTTGAAACGGAAGGCTAATGGTAGCACTGAGCAACCGAAAAAGCGCGGTCGACCTCGAAAAAATGTCGGCACCGAGGAGGTGAAAATCGAGGCCAAAGAAACGGCGATAGCTGCTGCTGCTGTCATTGAGATTAATGTGAGTGATGATGTCCTTCAGCGTCTCATTCCAAGAAGCTTTTGTACTACGAAATACGGGGTTGAAACCGAGCCATCTTGCTTTCAGTTCGGTGATGACGGATCATCTGAATTGTCTTCAAGCTCTTGAAATCCCTTTAACATTTGCTTTTGTATCAGGACGATGACGCCGAGGTTGTTATCGCCGCGAACGGGAATGGAAAAGCGCACGCGGGGTCACCTACTTCAGTGCTCTCCGACGAGGTTGTAGCATACCTTAAACTATTGAATTCTGACTCCTAAAATAACAACCATGGCGTAGTTTGAGTTTGTGATGGTCGTATGAAAGGTACTGTATAGCAATTCCAATTAAGAGGTTCCTAGAGAACATAGCCATGCCGGGGACTGATTTTGTTTAGTGTTGAACGACTTCAGGGAGCATCAGTTGCAAGTGACGATGCAACGGCGGTCATTGAAACTGTCATAAAGCAAACGGTGGTGATAGAGACTGTTACAGAGAAAACTGTAGTAACGGAGACAGTCACAGCACAATCGGTGGTGACAGACACTGCCACAGAGAACACGGCGTTGATAGGGACTGTGACAGAGCAAATGTTGGAAGAAGAGAAGCGTCTGGCGGAGGAGAGAGCTAAGCTTGAAGCCGAAGAAGCCGAAGCTCTGTTGAAAGTGGCGCCCACCTTGGATGAATCCTCATTCAGCAAGCTCGACCAGCTTCTCAATCAGACGAAGATTTATTCCCAGTTTCTTCTTGAACGAATGGACGACATCGCTATGGTGTGCTTACGATGTCTCTTTCGTATCTCAACCGATGGAGTAAAATGCGTCTTCTCTCAGAGACTTTCTGGGTATATCATCTTTCCTATGATTGATACTACTTTTAACATAAGTGCTTCTTTCGCAGGGCCCTGGTCAAAGGGGCGCTGAAAAGATGGAGGAGAAGGATGATTTCAAAGAGACTAAAAAGAAACCAGGAGGTCGTGTAGCTGCAGGCAAGGTGAGCTACTGTACTGTCTTTTTCGGTACTAGACCGAAATTCTGTCTCGATTAGATTTTTGTCACTACGTATGAATTTTACGTAATTTGGAAGTGGGAGGTCCCTCCTTTCCACTCTATGATCCATGGACATTCAGCCAGGTCGTGTCATCCCGAACTTCTTTAGTGACAGATAAACCGAGTGTTGGAACAGAGGAGTGGCCGTCTGTAATAATAGCCGGCGTTGGAGTCGGTGTCAGCTTTCTTAGGGTTTTAGTATACTCTACGTCATGTTTCTCATCAGTAGATTATGGCAGTTGAAACATGCTCACAAGTAATTGAAAATATGCTACACCAACTTGGGATTTTGAATATCGACAATGTTTGGCTCTGGACCAGGCGTAAAAGACATTCTTTCTATCAGTGTATGTATTAGTTATTTTGTGAGCTCTTGCTCCGGAGATGATTTCTATGTGTCTATGCTGGTTGGCAGGCAAAGAGGGCAAAGGAGGCCAAGGAGGCCATGAACGCCCAAATCGCCAAAATAGAAGCAGCCGAGACTGAGGTGGAGGCAGTATTGGAGGAGACGAAGTCAATGACTGAGGAGGAAAGGAATTATAAAGAGCAACAAGAGATCTGCCCACTGCTGACGGGAGGGAGGCTCAAAGGCTACCAGTTAAAGGGCATTAAGTGGATGATTTCGCTCTGGCAGAACGGCCTTAATGGAATCCTGGCTGATCAGATGGGTTTGGGGAAAACCGTGCAAACCATTGGTTTACTGTCGCACTTGAAAGGCAACAAGATGCATGGCCCATTTTTGATTGTGGCACCACTCTCGACTCTCTCCAATTGGGTCAACGAAATCAGAAGGTTTTTGTTTTATTCTCTCGTATTCACCCTCTGTGACCGGCTTCTGTTGCTTGTAATGTTTATGTCTGTGTCTTTGCGATATTTATATCTCGAGGGAGTAGCTGTTGTAGTGGATTTCGAAGGACATATGAAATGGCAACTTGAAGTACACACTGCGAATGCTTTTGTCAGTTATTTTAATTTCATGTTGACATTTGTGAAAATGGCACTGCAGATTTGTGCCAACAATGAACTGTCTGCTTTACCATTCATCAAATGGAAAACCTGGTCGTGAACTGTTGCGACGGGACCACATGCCTTTTGGTGTACCGAAAGAATCGTTCCCGGTGATCATCACTTCGTTTGAGGTAGCCATGAACGATCGAAAGTTTCTGGCCAAATACAAGTGGAAGTACATCATTGTTGATGAGGTAAAGGGGCTTTTTCAACGGAGGTGATTTTAACTTTGGTGTCTTTTTTCTTGCTTTGTTGTTGATCTCGCTTCACCTTCTGTGATTCTGAATACAAGTTTCCTCTTAACCCTTGTAGGGTCACAGGCTTAAGAACACTGATTGCAAGTTATTGAGAGAGCTGAAGCAATTGTCGGCAGAGAACCTTCTGCTGTTGACTGGGACACCGCTACAGAATAACTTGCCAGAGTTATGGTCGCTGTTGAACTTCATTCTTCCCAACATCTTCAACTCACTCAAGGAATTTCAATCCTGGTAAGCATAATCCGGGTACTATTATTTGATTACTCAATTTTCTGCCACCACCAGTTTCCTGTCGGGTCAAAGCTACAACGTTGTTTGAACGAAATGGACATTTTACTTATTAGATTTGCAAAAGTGTGGTTCCAGGTTTGATTTCGCTGGAAAAACAGGTGCCGAAAATGAAGACATGCTTGAGTCACGGAAAGTTCAGGTACTACTTTGGTGGTTACCCATTTCATAGTTCAGTTATGCAATGAACACCATCAAGCTGATCCTTGTAAATCCTATTTGCTATTTCCTTCGTAGATTATTGACATTGTGGTTTTCTCATCAGGTGGTATCCAAGCTACATCACATTTTGCGGCCATTCCTGCTGCGCCGTCTTAAGGTAGATGTGGAGAAATCCCTGCCAAAGAAAAAAGAGGTTATTTTTTATACACCCATGTCGAAAATGCAGAAAGATTTTAACGACCACCTTGTTAAAAGGACTCTTGCGGAGTATTTTGATGAGAATGGCAACACTCCAGGTATGTTCTGCTGTCTTAACTTGCACTGGTGCATTTATTAAAGCGGAAAAGAATTTTTGTCCTTTCTCTTTGCAGTGAATGAGTGACCCACCCTAAATGTTGTTCTGCTTGTCTTTTGAAATTTTCGTGACTCAGTTAGTTGTCTACCACTGAAGTGAGCAAGTCCTTTATGACTGGATTGCATGAATCTGCTTGAGGTAGTGAAGCCTTATTTCTGGAAATTTTTTCATGTGCTTCTTCTATTTAAAAAAAAGCTGTTTCTCTTGGCAGGGGCGATGTCAAAGGCAAGACTGAATAATGTCTGCATGCAACTTCGAAAGAACTGCAACCATCCAGACCTCTTCCATTCCTACTTTGAAGATAATCGTACGTTTTCCATTGATTTGTGATTGTTATTATTAAATGCATAACAATAATCTTTACTCTTGGGCTCTGATTGAATTAATTTGCAATCTGACAGCTAGTTTTGCCTCTTCACCTAAATTTTTTTCAATCATGTCTAAGTTATCAATGTCTACAATTTTGCAGTGGACTTCCCTACTGCGGAGGAGCTGGTAGCACAGTGTGCTAAGTTTAAGCTAATGGATCGGCTGCTAATCCATTTAAAAAATAGAGGCCACAAGGTATTTTCTAAGTTGGTTTTCAACCTCGTTGATTCTTACTTCTTTTTGTTTGTCATTTGCTGAGTCTTCCATCTGCATCAACTTTTGGGGCAGCAGCTTATATCTGAACAAATCCTGGCCTTTTCATTGGAACAGGTTTTGATATTTTCTCAAATGACTAAGATTCTCGATTTAATTCAGTATTACTTGGAAGAGCGAGGCCACAAACCATGCCGAATTGATGGTTCTGTGAAGCAAACTGTCAGGCAGGAAGAGGTAATCACTATCACTAACTGTATTGGCTGTCTTTTTTTCTTCTTTTCTTATTTTGGTCAGAAAGTCGTAAGTTTATTTCTCAAAATTCCCTGGTAATTCTTCAATAAAAATCCACTGGAGTTGTGGCGATGGCTTCTTAAGTAGACTCCAATTGCTGAAGCTTTTCTTATTCCCGCAGATCAAAGCATTCAACGAGGACAAGGAAAGGTTTGTCTTCATTTTAAGTACGCGTGCTGGAGGGCTTGGTATCAATCTCACTGCTGCTGATACTGTCATCATATATGATAGCGACTGGGTATGAATTTCACTACCCTAAACCTATCTCTTGTATGCTATTTCTGTACAGAGATTTTTTATCGAGTGCTGACCCTTACTCTTTTCCTGACTTACAGAATCCACATATGGATATGCAAGCCATGGACCGCTGTCATCGAATTGGGCAGACTCGCCCAGTGCATGTATACCGGTTGGCAACTGCAAAATCTGTGGAGGTAATTGCTGGAAAATGAAACGCTTTTCAGTTGTCGGTCTGTAATCTTACAATAGACGCTGTTGCTCTTTCACTTGTAAGGCTTGGAAACCTCATTGCATGATGAGTAGTTTTCTGTACAGACGCTGTAAAATTTTTATGTTTAGTTTGTATAACATGGACTGAGTTTGAAATGTGCAGTGCCGTATGCTGGCTGTGGCTACTGGCAAATTGAAGCTGGAACACCTTGTGATCGAGAAAGGCCACTTTAAGCAGGAAAAGGAATCTGCCAAAGTTGACTTGCAGGTCAGTGCTACTATGTCTCAGGCCCCTTCTTTAGTCTTTTCAAAGAAATGTCAGTATATGATGGTAGTGTCGTGTTAGTGTTATTGGCGTTAAGTGGAGATATTACGTTCACTTGGCAATTATTAAGTCAACATGAACTTACTATTATCTTAGCATTGATCTGGTGTTCTACCGTGAATAATTTTTTAGGGGAAATTACAAATAGGGGCATGAAAATGAAGAATATTACAGATAGGGGCACAGTTTCAAAATACCTTGTAAATTTTTGTAATTTTTCTTGGTTTGGACATTGGTTAATTTAGATACATCACATTAGATGTTAGCTAACTTCCAAAAACTTTCAGGTTTCTCCAAAAATTGCTATCCCCTTCATGAAATTTCTTTATTTAGGCTTGATGTGGAAAGGTCTCTTAGTTTTTTGGAAGTTAACTAACATTTAATGTGATGTATCTAAATCAACCAATGTCCAAACCAAAAAAATTTACAAAAGTTTACAAGGTATTTTGAAATTGTGCCCCTATTTGTAATTATTTTGAAACTGTGCCCCATCTGTAATATTTTTCATTTTCATGCGCCTATTTGTAATTCCCCCGGTTTTTTATCTCTAGTAGAGAGGTCTCTTGAGATGGAACCAACCTTTTTTAACCAAACATTATCTGTGTTCAGGAAAAGGACTTAATAGCCATTCTCCGCAACGACCTTTGTGAAGAGGAAGAGTTTGTGCAAAGCAGAGAGATTAGCGACGAGGATCTAGAGGTTGCCCTTGACCGTAGAGAGATGGTGCTGGGTGCGGAGGAAAGCATTAAACAGGGCATTCCAATTCTACCCAAACGAGGCCCTGGGTGGGAAGAGGTTATCCAAAGTGGAAGTCAGGGCAACCTTCTTGCCTCCATTGAAGGTTATAGACCCGTGGCTACCACCACTGCAGCGTAACTGAAAATTCTTCCTTTTTCGAACACTACTTACGGATGATGCTACGCAGGAGTGCATTCTTTAGTCTTATTATCTGTAAGCTTGAAACTTCACCATTACAGCGAGTCATTGATGTAGCATACAGCAATTTTTTTTGTCATAGAAAACTTTATTTCACCGCTGTAGCTGTTAACACCAGTGAGAGTAGGGTTTTTTCTGAAGTTGTTTTCTTCAGGTGTTTTGAAACCCGAATACTACTCTTGCTGAACAAGTTCAAAAATTGGAAATTCTTCAATTTGTAGATAATCAACATGTTCTCTTTCACCATCTGCAGTAGTTGCTTAGGTGGGATAGAATCTTGTGCAACCGACTCAACTTTTGTGAGACTTGTTTTAACTCCTGTCTTTTTACAATTGTTGATTCCATTGTAGCGCCAACCAGCATTGTATACAAACTTAGCTGAAATTAGCTTAAATTGTACTAATATTTTGTTGCTGCTCTAAAATGTGTGAGCTCTAGGGTTTTAAATTTAAGATTTTAGCACATTGAGCGGTGTTTCTAGCCACTTGGAGCTAGTTACGTAAATCACATGTTGGACTCCTGCTAATCAATCTGCTGGTGCATGCTAAGGATTACTTCATGAGACTTGGTATCTTTACTCGTAAAATCGGTTGATTACGTTCCTAAAGTTTGTGGGTAGCATTGATATTGGGAGCTCCTGCAATTATACAGAAGTGTCGTTTGGATATGATTTGGAATGTTCAACATAAAATTGAATTCTAACATGTTTCATTAAGTGGATTTTTTTGACAATAGCTTGGAAGTACAAAAAAATCTTGTATCATGCTGTAATGCCAGTATTTAAAAATTGCGGTTTTCGCAGGTGCCAAAATGCTTATATTACCGTATATAAAACGAATGGAAAGATCTTGTGATAGCGAAGGGCAATTTACAAATTAGAGCAAAAAAAACGACATTCTAAACACAAATATAAGCATTTACAGATGGTCTTGCATGCATGCATCGTAGATTATTTCTAACCGAGAACATTTATAAATATGGCCTTAGTCTTTCTTTGGTCTTTTTTATCATTTGTGTGCAATATCTTTGAGCGACTTTAATTTGGCTTGTATTAAGTCTTGGCAGTAGCTTTATAAGGGGGCACTTTTACAGTGGGGGGACAAATGTCTTTGGTCAAGTTGCCACTTTGGATGGGTTGTGAGTGACCGAAGACATTTGTCCACTATTGTACAACTCTTATTTGCAATGATTGAACATTAAAACAAGTTTTAACAAAGCAAGTTCACTAAGTTGAGAAGTTGTTGAACTTTTTTTAAAGTTTTGGCTATTTTAAGTGTAGAGGTTTTATTGCCTGAATAAATAACGTTGTAGTTACATGTTCTTTAGAATTTGACTTTTTGTTGACATCAACACATGCTTGGATGGGATCGATGTCAAACCCAAATTTTAGCATTGCCAATCAAGAATATTTTTGGGCCTCAACTCTAAGGTGGAAAAGTACAAACATAACATTCAGTAGCAATAGTTTGAGATTGCCCTCCCTCCAACTGAATAGTGTGGAATATTCCACACCATTCAATAGCTATGGAGATACTTGTAAAAATATGTCAGAGAGCCTACCATAAAACTCGGCTGAGTTTATTGCATATAACTTATCATATGTGGGGCTGGGTCCTATCATGTTAAAATAATCATGTCCTCCGGCTACCCTTGCTGACAAGCTGTCCAACATTGACATATGTGCATTGTGTAGTAAACTAAGCCATGAAACTCCACCTTTTTTGAAATTTGGGTCCACCTGCATGAATGATACCTGAAGAGAGAGCAAAGTAGCCTCTCTTTAGGCTACTAAATGTTACAAAGTTTGACCAATTGTAATATGTAGAGATGTATTTTAAGAACAATACTTTGTGTCATTGCACTTATTATATGCAATAGGGGGCATCAAGATTGGAATATAAAGCATCCTTAACACACTTGAGAAACAACCTCAACAAACTTAAAATACCCCTTCAACAGAGAATTAACTAAAATACAAAAACACTATCATTAGAATCTCTTGCAAAATATGTTGTAAACCACAAGACAAATTGGATTTAGACATTGGTCAATTAAGGCACATCCCATCGGTAGTAACCAATTTTCAAAACAATTGGACACCTCTTCAAATCAAGCCCAATAAGAAGAATTTTCTTTCTAAAGTTTGGTAACTTCAAGCAAGTGAAATTTATGAGGGTTTTTCACCCAAGCCAATATTTTGAGTGCGCAATGTATCAAGATGTAAACCAATGTGTAAAAAAACTCATTGTTATACATGATTACATGTAAGCATTGTCACCCTTGTAGGTGGTTATTAGCACTCATATAGGTCACAACTCAAGCGGGGCCATTAATGTTATGTATGCCATGCCATCTCAACATTGATTGTTGTAATTACAACACGCTTTCATTTCCTTTAGAGTTGTTGCATGCATTGCAATTTGGTGCAAGCACAAACCTGATTTGGGCATTGCACACAAAAGGCTGTAGTAGTATGAATTGTAGACAACATTATATTTAGCATCAATCATGGAATTTATAAAGCTATGATTTTATTCCAAATACAAAAAAATACCTTGTTTTCTACTGGTTGGAGCAGCATGCTCAGATGTTTAGGGGTTAACTCCTAAACGACCAAGTAGCCCTTAGCGACCAGTACAATACGGGGTATTTTTCTTGTATTTGGAGTGCATCCACACCTTTATCACAGTTGAGATCAACAAAGAAGTTAGAATATAGATCAATGTTGTTCTAGTGAGGTAGTTAAGTTCCCAAATTAAAACTTTTTGTTGGTAGCAAATGCCAGTTATACAACAGCGTACATAGTATGTATCATAGTAGCTCGGCCTTTTAAGGGTTAATTTGCTTTCATAGAGTATTTGAGTTGTAGCTAATGGCAATACTTCAGTGTCTAAATTGCCTTCAAAATTTCCAAACATCATTTATTGTTGTTTTTAACAATCATCTTATTGCAAGGATCATGTATGACCACTACTTTGTACATAAACCCTTAAACAATGGGAAGGCCCTTTGCAGCCAGTACAATATGGCATATTTTTCTTGTATTTGGAATGGATCCATACCTCTTTTACATTTGAGACCAACAAAGAAGTTGGAAAATAGATCAATGCGGTTCTAGTGAGCTACTTGAGATCCCAAATTAAAATTCCTTATTGGTAACAAATGACAATTATACGTCAGCATATATACTAAGCCCTATAGGCGTTTAAGGGTTAAGTCCCTTTTATTTGGCACAAAAAAATTGGCTACAATTTGCCAAAAAGATATACTACAGTAGCTGAGTTTCTTGTTGAATCCTCAAGCTCCAAATAATACAGTTCATAAGCCATGCTCAACTTATGTTCTTGTCCTTTGGCCTTGATCCACATGCTTCATCCAACTAACTTTCAAGCTGACAATCTTCATTGCTCCAAATGAAATCACAAGTATGTCATAGAGAATTCCGTTGTCAATGGAGTTTCAGCAAGTTTGCTTTTCCAAATTTGCTATCCTAAAGTCACACGTCAAATGGAACAATGCTTAATCTAGATCATATACATCATTTTGGTAGTGGACTTTGTACGCTTACATTTTCTTGTATGAATTTGTTTCTTTAAAAGAAGGGCTTGACATTTTCAAGACTTTGTTAGAGTACCAAAAACAATGTTGCTTGAAGTGCTTGCACGTGCTTGTATACAACCATGATGAAAATGATCGAAGCATCTCCAAATGCATGAAATACACATATAGTTGCAAGTTGCTCTTCCTTTTATTCATGTCTTGGAAGATTCTTCTCTCTACTTGACATTTGTTTGTCTATTAGTGCACTTTCTTTGCTAAAGAACTTCATTGCAGTCACAAGCAATGCTACTTTTGTTAAAATGGTAGTATGCCATCACTTTGACTCAATTTTTGTTATGCACCCTAAAATTAAAATTTATACTTATTACAGTTTGTAGACTAAAAATAGGGTAACGGCACGATCAAGGTTCTCAAAAAGGATTGCTTAACTCTAATTTGACCATACCCATGATACTTCTTCTATTTATCACATCTTACTAGATAGTGCTCTCTTAATTTTTTGACAAGAAGTTGCTTATACTTGTAGATTAGTAGAAAAAAAATACACTTTTTCAAATGATGAATGTTATCATGTCCAAATGAGCAATTTTGTGAGAAGTTCTGGAATTGTCTCATTTCATAAAAACAAAGTAAAGGACTCATCCGGACTACAAATTTAGTTAGTAGGAATTAGGTTAATGCATTTATAGTTGTGCAAGCTTCAATGGTCCATGAATTTAAAATGTATTAGTCCATACATTATTAAAATTAGTTGTTATGATTTCTTTTAGGGACAGTTCATGCAAGTTTTTCCACGTCCAATAAAGAACATTAAAAATTTGTATTTTTTTTTAAAGTGGCAAAAGCTTGCACATATACTTGTTTTGAGGTGCACATATGGTCAAAATTATAAATGTTAATACTTCATTTTAGGCAGCCATTACAAATTACAAGTCAAAAAAAGTCCGGATCATGACATTTGGGTTCTAATCATTTTATGGTGTGAAAAAAATCAAGAAAGTCTTTTTGATGGAAGGAACACTTTCTAAATGAATGTCTTAACGTAAGGACAACTTAAGAAAAATGTTTCATCACTTGCAGGTTCAAAATTTTCCCTAAACAAAAACAATCCGGACTGGTAAGATAAGATTCTTGTCCGGAGGTCTAGCAAGCACTTTCAAGGGTACCTTGATTGTGCCATCACCCAATAGGCTATTGTAAAGATTATCTCCGTATTTTTGACATACTATTATATTAACAAAGTTGACGTAAATTGAAGTTGTGAACCAATTTCACATTGCAAGTTACATGCAACATTCAATGAAGCAACATACATTGCTTCAATGATCCTAGTCTCATATGAAGCTTGAGCTTAGCATGAAGCTTGAACCAAGTGTGACATGAAATAAAAGACCAATCACTTGGAATTCATTTGCAGCAATTCTTAGAAGAGCAGAATAAACAAGTGAAAAATGGATGTGTGGGGATAATAAAGACTCACACGTACAATTGCATTGTGAAGATCAAGAGTGATAACACATAATCTGAAAAAATTCTACTTATGATGTCAAAAAAGTCATTTAAAAGAATCACTACTTATATGCCCCCAAGCAATATTTTAGGATAGTAGTGCAATTCTTCATCCACATGCAGCACAACAATTGCTTATACAATTAACAGTATTGGTGCAAAAATCAAGAGCTTTCATCAATTGCATAATCAATGATAGTGCTAACCTCTTGTTGTGCTTTGTCCTTGACAAAGTTTGCAAGACTATCCATATGGTACTCAAATGAATAACACCACATGCATGCACATGACTGCAAATGGCCAAGTTGTCAACCAAATGAAACCTAGAGTCAAAATAACTTGACAAAAACTATATTTTAAGTAGATAAGAATTTTAGTTGCAACAATCTAAAGTGTTAACATCATTAACAAATCAATATTGGCACTACTTTTGCAGAAATGGGTCAAACAAAATTTTCCATTCAATAATTGCCTCCCTAGGTCTTGAAGGCAAACTAGAGTGAACCGTTACAAGCAAGATGTTCATTAAATATATATGATGATAGTGGCTCTTGAGTTTGGTGGAACAATTTGCTCTAATGTGCCTTTGTAGTGCAACATTGTATCATGTTGGTGTAAAGGTTGTGATATTGGGCAAGTTGAGGCAATTGGACATGCTTTTTGAGCATAGGCATACAAACAAGTGCGTCAAACATGTCCTCTAAAGCTAGAAAAATCAAGATTTTTATGCCTACTATTTAAAAAATGGTTGAATATTTAGATTTTATTCAAATATTATTGACTAAGTAAGCTTTGAGCAAGTGAGCTTTCAGTTGAATAAGCAAGTTGGGCAAGTGGTCTTGTCCATAATTTAAGGGAAAATTTGATGAATACTCTTAACCCCCAAATGCATAAGGCTTTTTTTGAGCGTCTAGGACTTTGCTCTAAATTGAACAAAAAGTCAACATTTTGTTAAGTTGTATCAGTTCTTTGTACATTGTAATTTCACAAATTCAAACTCAAACTAGATGTGTTAGAAAATCACATAGGAAAAGATACATAGCAATACCACTCATGGATTGAAAGATTATAATGTCTGATCATGAGGGTGTTAATATTGCAAAAATGACTTGAAGTCTTTCAATCTTCTTTCACATCTTGAATCTAAAAAATTGGTCAAAAAAAAAATATAGGGTTAAAAGACATAACATACATAACTCCAATAACTTTACAGCTTTTCAAAATCTCTTTTACAATTATTTAAAATGAATTTTTAATGTAAATTTTTCTCCAAGATCTAGTGTATTTGAGGCTCATTTCCAAGAGCTCTCAACACTAGGGAAAGTCAAGATCCTTGCACAAAATCTTGAATAGAAAAATCATAATCAATCATTTTTAAAATCAGACTTTTGATTGTAAAACTAAACTTCAAAATGAGTATCTCAAAAATATACACTACTAAAATCGCAATTTAGTTAGGTTCATTGAACATCAAAGTATTGTTGACACCAAAATTTGGTGCCTCAAGCATTTAGGGGTTAAAGTTTACAATATTTGTACAAATATCCGCAGAAATTTAGAAATTGCGCAAATAGCCTCCACCTGTAAATTTATATAGCACACCATTTCCTGCTCCTTTTGTGCGCACGTTACTTCTTTCATGTATTGCGTATGCAAAAAGAGAGAAGGGGGCATGCATAACAAAACAAACACCTGAAAAACTACTGAAAATCCAGGGGCATTTGTACAAATATTGCAAATTTCAGGGATATCCATCAAATTTTCCCTTATTAAAGCAACCACAGATAGTTTGCATATGCTTACCACTAATGCCAAAAAATCCCCTTGTTCTTGGTTGGAGGACACACATGGAGTTGCAACTGCAAATGGTCTCAAGAGCCCACCTTTTGGAGCAAGTAAAGATGTAGGAATTTGTCAACCTTCTCCATGTACTTCCGATATGGCATGTTGTTGTTTTTGCCTAAAAGGCACTTCAATATACTTGTTGAAACATTACGTTCAATATGCATAACATTTAGTAGGTGTTGAATTAGTACATGTTGCAAGCTCCAATGCGAACTTTTCAATCGACGATAATTTCATCCACCATTGTCAATAGAAGCAAAATTCAAGCATCTACGATAATCAGTATGACAACATTAATACCAAATTCAATACTATATTTATCCTACTAGATTTCGTTGAATCTAAAATCACCAAACAATCCAATACATGACAACATGTTCTAAACAACAGCGACGGACAAAATCAAGTTCATTGTGGATTCGCTCTCAAAAAAATGTTATAAACTTATCAACAAGTGTCAATAAATATCAAAACAAAACACACCCTTATCCCTGACAAATATAAATAAAAGATGTTGAAAAGAGCGCCAAAACATTTCTTTGACAGTGTTTGTACTGTCATAGATGAAACAGAAGAAAAAAGAAAAGCAATTTTTTTTATACATAAGCTACTGGAAAGAAGGGCAAGTTATTTGCACCAACACAATAATCATTGATACTATTCTCACCACACAAGTAGCTAGAAGGCACCAATCGCCACATGTCCTTGTTGAAGTTGAAAAGAAATCTGTCGTTGTACATCATCCCTTCCCAAAGTGTCTTAAAACCTGCTAAATTGTCATTACCTGCACACTTCTAACCTACATCAGGTACGAGTTTGAACTGACGAGGATTCATTTTGCTGCTCAACGCACTCTTTGAGAAGGTTTGAAAGATGGTGCGACTACAGTAGCATATTTCGTAAGCAAAAATCTACAAATGATGAAGGTCAGCAATATTCTACTGACATCAACTTACTCACACCTAACGAGCAGAAACGCTAAACTCCTTGATGGAAAACTCCACCACAAATCTCCAGTCATGCCAACGTTATGAACTCACATCCTCGACTTCTGAGCGGAATACAAAGCTGGGAAAAGCGGTGGTAATGTCCCTGTGAAAAAACAACAAGATTGGTTCTTCAAGAAAACACCAAACTGACCCTTAGATGCCCAAACTACAGATACAGGAACGTTTGTCATGACTTCCAAAATACAAGTGTTAGGATGTAATTTCTTCTATTAGAATGATTACTTCCTGCTACACTCCTTAAAGCTTCCTACATGATTTAATTCAACACCTACAGGTATGGAAACAGCTACTTGTGGCCACTTGGATTAAACATGAATAACTGCATATAAAAAATGCACCGATAGTAAAGTATGCATTATTTTTTACTCATTCAGAAATACACAACCAAAATAATAGGTAGCCTACTTGAGATAGGGCAATGTCATGTTCTTCATAAGCGAAGGATGCCGCTCCACAAGACTTTTCCACTCCTCCATATCAATCCGTCCATCCTGTTTGGTATCAGCCTCCACAAAAGTCTGCCAAAGAAAGACTTTTCACCCTCAGAATTTACAAAGGTAATTACACCCAAGAGCGACATTTCGAACTCAGAGCATGGTAAAGGATGGTCAGACTTTTAAATACTCTTGCTTACATATCAAAGAAAATTCCAACGCACCAAAGATTGCATTATTTGAATGTCATACATGCAAAATGTATTAGGATTTGAAGGTTTACTAGTAGATGATTAAAACTGACATGAGGCGGTAATACCAATAACATGAATAAGTAGTATTTGGGTACACGTTGCAAGTAGTCACCTCTACCAGACAGTGAGAGATTTGATAATATGACATTTGAACACGCCAAACCTTACAGCCCAAGTACAAAGGCATTACTGAATAGACACCGTACCTTGTCCAAAATGGACTCTATCACTTCGTCAGATAATTTCATGTCAGACTCTGACAACAGCGCCACCACCATTTCCCTCACCTGTCAATCCAAACACGTCCGTCAGACGTTGGAACCAGATCCACCAATCTTACTCATTATTAACCCGAAATGACAGTAAACCATTCTTCAAGCTACCTCTTCACGCTCAATGAAGCCCGTTTTCCGCAAATCGTAGAGTTGGAATGCAACTGCATCAATCCAAAACTTGTAAGAATCAAAGATACTTTCACATTGCGAAGTTATACATTGGAACGAAATAAGAAAACTAGGTTAAAAATGAAACTCAAAAGTAGTCGTCTAGGAGTTAATTTCAATACAAAAACCCCAGCACCGTATAAGGTAAACAACTTACAAACAACTTTCTGTTCCAAGGGTGTATTTGGATGAAAGACACTGAGAGACCTCACGAATTCACCAAACTCAATTACCCCGTTCTGCTTCACATCGAACAAATCAAAAACCTGCGAACAAGAGAAATGGAAAAACCACGTTCACAGACATGATCTCAAAGTTCTAATGTGACTTTTCGACTGAACCACCGAAGAGATACGTGGTATCGATTATCACACTGAGGAGACGCCCTTTCACAAGCTCTGCATACTTTATGCTTCTTACTTTAGCTATAGTTTTCCAGAAATGAGAATTTTGAAAATTAAGTAGAAATTACCACAAGACCGTAAATTAAGGCTAAATAAGCTTCAGCTCCACCAAGCCACCAGCACAGTCCAGGTTTTGAAATTTACCCTGTCTGCAAAGAGATTCTCCTTCTTGCTGTTTTTAAAGAGCGCAAGCTGGAATTCTACCTGTTCAAAAACACGAAGCAAAAGGCACTATGACATACAAAAACCTAAGTATACTCTGCCGGAACATAGCACTCCCTTTCAGCAAAAATAGGTTTGTTTCCCCCGGTAACAAATAAATTCCTAATCTCCAAAAAATGGCCGAAGCCAAAGAGAAACAGAGCATCTGATAATCTAATGAAATGACTTGAATAAAAGGTAGGATGACTTCCATGAATACCTTGTGGATGAGACCGTCGTTGATAACGGAGCTGCTTATTTTCTTAAAAAGCTCATACAACGCTTCGACTTCGCTCACACTAACTGTCATGAAATCCACATTCACAGGAAATCAATAATATGAATAAGCAAAATTTGTTTTTTTCTATTAATCACTCCAACGACTAGACGTCTCTCTTATTCTCCAACACTTCTTTAGCCTCTACTATGATACAAAATCCTTGAAATCCACTATTCTTTCTGCTACAGTTTCCACATAATCGTGCATATCTAATCTCATTTTTTTCCTTATTCCAAGCAGTATATACCGTAAGAGGGAGAGAGAGAAAGAAACTACTTACAAGCTGTTTCGGCAGCCAGAAGACGAGGTTGTTCGTAACCCTGAGGCTCAGTAAAGGCCTTAGAGGAAAAACAGCCCATTACAATGCAACGCAATGATCAAAGAAGGCAACGCAATGCTCAAAGAAGTAGTCCATGCACTCAACCGCCACTTCAACCGTAGTGTGTCAAACGAAGTCTGGAAAAAGAAATCCTAAAATGTCAGAGAACTAAACAAGAAAAAACCAAAATTTTACCAGCCGGTAAGGTAGCTGACGTTATTCGAAATTCAGAAAGTTTAACAATACTGGTAACCCTGACGCGACAGAATACCGATCATCACAACAAAAATATTCAAATCCTCTCTCTTCTCTCTCGCTAGCTCATTACTTAAATCCTCGCCGCTACGACCGTCGTGTATCAAACGAAATCTGGAAAAAATTCCACTACAAACAAACAAGAAACAACCGAAATTTACCAGTCGGTAGCTGACGTTATTCGAAACTCAGAAAGCTTAACAATTCTGCTAACCCTGACGCGACAGAATACTGATCATCAACAACAGAATTCAAATCCTCTCTCGCTCGCTCGTTACTTAAATCCTCGCCGTTAGGATTCTTGTACCAAAATGAGCGCCAAATAATAAGCAAAGATCGGGAAAACATTTTACCCGGCGATGGACGAAACTCAGAAAGCTTAACAATACTGGACAGAATACTGATCATCAACACAAAAGTTCAAATCCTCTCTCTCCTCTCTCGCTCGCTCATCACTTAAATCCTCGCCACTTCGACCGTCGTGTGTCAAACGAAGTCTGGGAAAAATTCCTACAATGTCAGAGAACTAAAAAACACTACAAACAAACAAAGAAACAACCGAATTTTTACCAGACGGTAGCTGACGTTATTCGAAACTCAGAAAGCTTAACAATTCTGCTAACCCTGACGCAACATAACACTGATCATCAACACAACTATTCAAATCCTCTCTCGCTCGCTCGCTCGTTACTGAAATCCTCGCCGTTAGGATTCTTGTACCAAAATGAGCGCCAAATAATAAGCAAAGATCGGGATAACATTTACCCGGCGATGCGATGGACGAATCCGCGGAGATGTTCTTTTCGAAAGCGTTAGCAAAGCGGCGCGGCATAGCAACCAGGAACCTCAAATCCGACCGGGATGCTCACGGACTTGTTGCGCTCCACTTCTACTTCGTCGTCGTTGTCGTTGGCCTCTTGCCAGTTGTTCTCAAAGCACGACATAGTCATCGACAACGTCATTCACTCGTTTCTTTTTTTTGTAAGTTTTTGCGAGTTTTTGCGAGTTTGACTGTACGACTATTCTACTACAGACAGGTCAGAACGCATCAATCCTCCTATTCTCCTAAGCTTAGCTCGCCACGACAATTGCCTCGCAAAAAGGTTGAAGAAAGGCGCTTCACGTTGCCGCATATGCTCATCTTCTCCTCTTCTCCTGTTCTACCCCCATGCTGCTGGAGAAAATGGTCTTGGGTGCCCGCGTGCGACCTACGACCGTGCTGACATGGACCTACCTACCAGGTATAGGATTCGCTCCTACGGTGTACAGCAGCGTTTAACCCTGAAGGGGCCCTTGGGCTCTAGAGATACGGTACCAAATATAATCGCAACCAATATTCAGAAGTTTGAATTAATTAGAAATTATGTGTTACAAGCATACATATTGAAGGATTGTACGATGGTGAGTGCATAATTTTTTTGGAAAGCCCTTAAAGCAACTCAAATATGGCTGTACATACAGTCATACATATTTTGAAATACTCAAAAGTATCATGGGCTGTGAGGCGTTAACCCTTGAAGGCCCCTAGACTACGGTACCAAATACGATTGCAATCAATATTCAGAAGTTTGAATAAGTTGAAAATTATGTGTTACAACCATACATATTGAAGGGTTGTATGATGGTGGGTGCATAAAAAAATTTGGAAAGCCCTCAGAGTAGCTAAAATACATCTGTACATATGGTTGTACATATGGCTGCAAAGGGCTGTCGGGCCGTTCAAGGGTTAATTTTTGGTTTTGCCCTGGTAGAGCGACACGCACCCTCACCATGCCAACAGGTAAGGAAATTTTGAATAGATTTACATAGAATCAATGGCCTGTGTACATTCATCCAAAAAATCTACTAAATATTAGTAATTTTCGTCCAAAAGCTAGTGAATATGGTGTAAACGTGGGGAGGGATTTGGCACATTCATCCATTTTTTTCAGGATCTATTTTAGTGTTAGTATCAGGCGTCTGGGCGTCTAGGTGTCTGGGACTCTAGATTCATGGAAAAAAAGAGGTTTTGCTCATTTACTTCAACAAAATTAACTACATTGAATATTGTGTTTGTGTTACCCCACACTAATTTCTTGCTTTACACTATATAAATATTTATTAACACGACATTAACCCTTAAAGGAGAATAGGGCCTAGCATATACACTGTCGTATAATTGAAATTTGCTACCAAAAAGAAGTTTTAATTTGGGATCTCAAGTAGCTCACTAGAACAACTTTGATCTATTCTCCAATTTCTTTGTTAATCTCAAATATAGTAAAGGTGTGAATCTAGTCCAAATACAAGAAAATCACCTCATATTCTACTAGTTGCAATAGCTCGCTCAGTCCTTCACGGGTTAATTTTATCAATAATTACCATTAACAAACTTTAAAGGACCTAGCAACAACTACAAAAGTGCAAACATCATTCAAATTGTAAATCATGTGAAATTTAGGTATCTAAATAGTTGCGTACTCCTCAAAGTAGCTAAAAGATGAATCATGAAGTAAATTTCCAAAGTAAGGCAACCTAATTGTCAAGACAACCTAAATGCAATATTCAGTGTAGCACTAAAAAGAATTGGTACAACAATTGGATGAAACCACCAAATTCAACTCCTAGAGAGATTAAGTCTACAAAAATTTAGATGAAAGCTATTTATAGTAGTTAATTTTTGTGGATGAGCATGCATTTATAGATTGGGGATTGATATGTCTACCACACCCTTTCAGCTATTCTACCACACCCCCAGAGTAAATTTTAGATTTCTACCATCCAAAAGCTAAATTTGAGAATTTGGAATTTAGATTTGGACTTAGAGACCGTGATATAGTCTAAAATCACAAAAATGTTCTAATTGAACAACATCCAATGAAAAAGCTTATCCTTTTTTGTAAACAAAAGTAAAAGTAATACTTTTTTCCCGAGCTAAGCTTTTTCATTGGGTGTTATTCAATTACAACCTTTCTTTTATGGTTCTAGACAAAATCAAGGTCTCTAAGTCTAAATCTAAACTCCAAATTCTCAAATTCAACTATTCGATGGTAGAAATCTAAAATTTACCCCAGGGGTGTGTAGACATATCAATCCCCTTATAGATTATTCAATCCATTTTCCAACTAAACCTGCATGCTTTTCTTGGGTGCGTGTCGCGCAGTTAGTGAAATGACCAAAAATCAAAGATCCCTGGCAGGAGTGCAGGACCCACTGTCCCACTCCCTGGGCCCTGGGTACATGTGCTGGACCTATGACCGTGCTCTCTTAGACCCACCTCCCTGACGTGCATGTACTGCACTGGGTGAGTCCTAGCCAATGGGAGTCTTCCACGGTGGGGCCAATATGTGGCTGGAGACTTTGAATAATCCTGTGTACGTGGCAGTTGTCGGTGGGAGAATAACTGGGGAACCGCGTTTTCTTTGGGAACAGTATGGCGAACTTCCACGCTGACTGGAATTGGAATTAGAAAGTAGAGGTAGGAACACCCATAAGCGTTAGTGTCCCCATTACCGTCACCTCTAAAATCTTGGAAAATTTGTAAAAGTAAATAGATGTAATTACAAAGATGTGCAATTTGTGAATATGAAACCTTAGTGTTGGCTATGAGTATAGTGGTAGTGTGCTCTTTAAAAATTCACAACTTTTTCTCATAGTATCCAAATAATACATTCAAAAATTGAAAGTACAAACTGATTATTTTTCTATTGCTTACATGATCTTATAATTTTTTAGATGTTTATTAATAGTCGTCATGTTCAAAACCCTTAAACTAACGCTTATGGGTGTTCCTACCTTAAATACTCACTAAGGTAGGAGCACCTAAAACCAACACTTACTTCAAATGTGGTGATCTCGAGGGTCTTTTGAGAATATAATGGCATGTGCTAGTTAGGAAATGGGCACATATGCAAGCAAAATTGAGTTTGGAATTATCTAAGATCATATGAATAAATTACAAACTTTTGAAGGTAACTCTCTAGATTGACCTATTGTCAACATTAGACCCCTATTGAAATGTTTGTATTGAAATGAAAAAGCGTCAACAAAAAGATAATGTCACAAGCTGCCTTAAACCGCCACCTACACGATTTGTGTTCCCTATACTCAATTTTCATGACAACTTACGTTAACTTGCGTGTATGGTTTAGGTGCCTACATGTCTGGTTTGGATTCAGCATTGCATACATTTAGGTTTGGATATGGCATTGCATGCATTTAGGTTTCTTTTTAGATGTTGTACAACGGCTAGGGTTGCAACTAGATGCTCCTACCTTATCATCAAAGTACATTGCAATGTAAGTTTTTTGTAGCTACCCTAAATAGTGCATTACGGTTGCCCTGTACTAATTTCTTGACATTTTATACTACATAACTACATATTGATATTACAAAAAAACCATCAACAGTTATTGCAATAATTAAATTTAAAAGGCATGGCAACAACAACAATGTTGTAAAAAGACAAACTAGCAGCGTCCAAGTTGTACATTATGTGAAATCCTAATATCGAAAGAATTGCATACACCTTCGGATGGCCAAGTAACAAGTCATGAGGTAACTTTCTAGGGTGAAGCAACCTTTTTGTTGAGACAACCTAAACGCAATATTTAGTGTAGAAGAGATAGCTCATACCAATGCATAGAAGCTTATGATGCTTCAAAAAATTAGAAACTTACAAAATTTAGCCAAAATTATTCATAGACGTCCCATATGAAACATAAAGTAAGCACGTCTTGCTAATTAATTAATTTCAAGAATATAATTCTCATCCTAGTACTTAGTACATGTTTTTCTTCCTAATTGCATGGAAATAATGGAGACTTTGTTTGGCAATGCGAGAATATAGTTTACTGACAAAGATCTTGGTTGTTAAATTACAAGGTTCAAATTTTGGATTTAACCTTCGGATGCTTCACATTATGATCGTCCAAGTCAAGAGGCCATGGAAGTGTATAGCTAAAAGTCTGGATTTTGGATTTAGCTTTGGAAGTTTCACACTAACACAAGTCAAAGGTTTCAATAGAACAAGCCAAAAGTTTCAATAGAACAAGCTAAAGGTTTCAAAAACAATATTTTACACTACAAGGCAACATTGTCAATTTGGTCCTTTTTTTGTCAATTCTGATATGTCAATTAGGAAATTTATCTAGTCAATTTGGACACATGTAGTCAATTAGGACATGTCAATTTGGACACTATTTCCTAAGACTTGGTTATTATCTCTTTTCAACCCATTTCTTTGACCTCTCAACAATGTTTGGTCACTCAATCCCAAGGCCTATTGACTTGGTCGGCCATAGTGTGAAACAGCCCTAAGAGTCCTTAATTAATATCACTTTTAACATCCCAATCAATTTTACAAAACTCTGGAGTATCCTGCAGATTTGCCACACATTCAAACTATGTCAATATCAATTGTCAAGACCCAAGCCTATCTCATGGTCATTTGTTTGGACCACAGACACTCCATAAGGTAAGAGGCTTGAACTCCGTTAGGGCACTAATTCCGTTCACCTCCCCAAATGAACTCCACAAGTACATGCCTTATTCATAACCTTTCAGAAATGTACAATAAGCGTACATTTGAGGAAGTGATCCATTTTAGAGCCTTATGATCTTTCCACTTCAAAATTTCATAACTAATTCCACATTGCTCTGAAGAAAACAAAATAACTTAAGTTAGATGCCAATTCCTCTTGTCTTTCAAGGAAAATTTACTGAAAAATATATCAAGAAGTTCCGGCACCCCAAAATTCAGTTTCAGCTCTTAGATGGTCGGTTTACGAGCCTCTTACCTTGTTACAGAGGCCAGAGTGAACAGTGTACAGGGTACAGATCAAACTTGAGGTGGTTCAGTCAAGGCAACTCGAGATATTCACATTCGAAGTGGTCTACATTTCATTTCTTTGGAAAGAAGCATTACTGATGAACAAACTGCAGAGTACAAATCAGTCTAAACACAACACAGGCCAAACCCCTTCGCCTCCCATACCAACCTAATCCACACAAACTTTGCTAGCACACTAAGTAAATAGCCACAGTAAAGACTCATCATCACTGTGAACCAAAAAAAATGTCAAAATATCGCACTAACTCGAATTTAGTATGCTTGAGATCAAACTGAAAGTCGAAACGCAATCCCCTTGTAATTAAAAACAGTTCGTCTAGTTAGCGGTGAAATCTCTTTATACACTCTCAATAAAGAAAAGTGAAGTTGATACATAGCTGCTTGACCTTTGACCCACATTACCTGAACTTGAGCAAAACAGCTTCACTCTGGTACACAAGTTAGAACCTGTTACTATCGATGTCAGAGGACCATCTCAGCATATTAAAGAGGTAGCGTACATGTCACAATCGTACTAAAAAGGAACATCAAGGTGGACTCTCTAGTACAAGAAGCCGTCATCGTCATCATCATTATCTGTTTCTCAAAAGCTTTCCATGTATGGTACTACAGAGCAACCTTGTAGCACAAGACAAACAAGCAGGAATCAGTAATTCTACAAACTAATGTTGAAATTGGCACAAGATAAGACCATACATCATCTTGCCAATTCTCTTAGTACAACCCAAGGCTACTCATGCACTTATCAAGTCTTAGTACTTGTTACAGCAAACTAATGACATCAAATTCAGTAGAGCGCCCAGCCCAAATTCATGCAGTGTTAGACCTCATTGCACACAATTTGGCACCACAAGTTCAAAAACAACATCTAGAAGAGTTAACTGTTGATATTGCACAAGACTTAGGGTCTGCATATGTATGAAAAATGTGGTAAATTTTCATTGCATGGATCAAAAAATTATAACGGTCAAAGACAACAAACTGTCAAATATGGCGAGGCCACATCCTAGCCTGTGGGGCGCTCAGGGGTTAAGCTCCAAAATGACAAGAAATACGCACTGTTAAAATGACCATTTACGATGAAGGAGAGCATTTGTGTTGCATATGTATTTCAATTTGCGGTAACGATGTGATTCTCCATTCTAGAGAAGTATTTTAAATGATACAACAACCACAAGAATTGGAAGGCAAACAACATGCCTGATTATGAGTTATCTGTTTAAGACAACAAAAGCTTTCCCATCATAGCCTGTAAATATAAGGATTCCGTAACAAGGATTATTACTTAACATACATCTGTGAACCCTCATTTGGGCACATCAAGGTCTGGCCGATTGTCAGCAACCACATCGTTGAAGGCATCCGGGTATTGTTTCTGAATCCGCGCTTTCAAAGACCTGAGATAAAATGAAACGGGAGATAATATCGTTATGTAGGTCCTGCTTTTGAACTTCACAACCATGACGAAAAAAAAACTATGCAAAAAGCACCCAACAGATACTCTTGAATGCGACCTTAAATTTAATGAAGAGTAAAAATGGAGAATTATAGCAAAAGACAAAAAAAGCCCAAACACCTTGAGATTAGCAAAAAAAAATGGCAACAAAAATGAGGGAAAATTTCATGGGTACCCCTGAAGTTTGCAGTATTTGCATAGATACCCCTGCTTTTTCAGAAATTGCACAAAATACCCTTGGAACATAATTTTTAGGCATTTATTTGTTGTGCTTGTACTTCCTTTATGACCAATGTTGAAGAAGGGAATGTGACAAAACGAAAAAGAAGCAACGTGCGCATGTGCATGAAGGAAGAAGGGAAATTGACATGCTCAACAAAACAAAACGCCTGAAAATTTTGGTCCAAGGGTGTTTGTGCAATTTCTGAAAAAGCAGGGGTATCTATGCAAAAATTGCAAACTTCAGGGGTATCCATGAAATTTTCCCTAATAGTAATATGGTGCATGATACTTATAACCAACAACTCCCAATTCAAGTGGTTAGCCTAAGGCTTTATCAAAAAGAAAGTTATCAAAAAATTGAGTCCACCAAGATGAAAGCTTAGGGTTTGTCTTGCTTGGTGATGGAATTACTTTGGAGCCAATGAGTATATGTGTTGTGCTTTAGTATTTCTTGTTTGGCCAATAGTTATTGGTTATAAGTGTCATGTACTATAGTAAAAAGAAAAAACATTGTATGGCTGTGACGTGACTGTACCCGATTTTCCGAAACACGTAGTCAAGGTCGCCCTTCATAGATTTCAGCAGGCGTGTGTTCTGAGAAAAGTCGTTCGCCACTGCGGCAAAGCTTCGTTCTGAAAAGTCATTAAAATGTGAAAGCACCGCATTGCTGTCTTGCAACCTCCCCAATCTGTACAATCACCGGATCACCATGAAACTCAATGTTTGTTGCCAGAAAACAACCGAAATGGATTTTCAGGGGAATAGCATGTCACCGTGTATGAGAATTGCTCAAGCATAGACCGAGTGCTGAAAGTGTCCAATACTTACATCACCAGAATTAGTGAAGAAAAGTGCATGTGTTTGTCATATAAATCAATAAAGGTACATGAAGAAAGTCCCAGTCTGAAATGTTGAGAAAATTTGAGGCACCGTTTAGGCTTCTTAGTCCTGAAAATAATACTCCCTCTATCCCGCACATTTCTTGTACCACTAAAAAGTTCCCTTTTGCTGATTTCAAACGCTGAGAAAGCATTTGCCATGTTCAATGATCTCATGGGGGCAAGTTAATCAGCTGGAGAATATTCCTCTCTTATCGAGCTCAGCCTTGCCCATACGAGGTACCATTGCTGCTATTAATCTTTAATTCCTCAATAACGAGGAACTAGTAGCATGCACATATATGGTACTTTTAGCATGGAATTTGGGTGCCCAAACGGCGACTTCAAAGCTGGATATTTTGCATACATTGGCAGATGGTATCCTGATTCTAGAATGCATGTGTGTGTGTCACTAGCACAAAGACTAAAATAAGGAGGAGCCAGCAGCATTCACAAACTATGCACAAATATGATACTCTTTGCATGGAATCTTGGTGCCCAACCGGCGACATCAAAGCTGGAGATTTTGCATACATTTGGTAGATGGTATATTGATTCTAGAATGCATATGTCACTAGCACAAAGACTAAATACAAACTTAATCCTTTTGCAAGGAAGCTTTTTGGACGTTTTCAGAGGGACAGAGGGAGTGAAATTTAAGTTTTAACCTCAAATTTGAAGCTCATTTCTTATATACTACCTTCTCTCAAAAGGACAACATCCAATCAAACATGCGTGTCGAAAAGAGATTGGTGAGAAGTGGAAGAGAAGTACTTACATGAGAAGCTGTTGATGCTTTAGGGTATCCACATCCGCGGCACTAAGCAAGTTTTGGATTCTGTCAGCTGCTGCCGATGATGCTGCTGCAATCTTGGCCACATTCTCCTCCGCCATTGGTTTATGAGACTCCATTGCCAATCCGTCTCCCTCTCACCTCCACAAAAATTATCCACAATCTCGGCAAAAAAACCGCCACCAAAACAGCTAGAACGGAAGGTAATGAAAAGTCCGTAAACCTAAATTGTAATTGAACAACCTTTCATACAGAATCGGTCGCTCAATCCCGCAATTCCACGTACATTAGCATCGTCGATAAATTAACTATTACCAGATTAAAACACGACAAAGAGGGATGATTTACAGAAGAGGTGACGACAAACCTCTAAACCTAAATCGTAACCGAACAACTTTTCATACAAATATCGGTCGCTTAATCCCGCAATTCGACGTGCATCGGCATCGTCGGTGATTGACTATTACCAGATTAAAACACGACAACGAGGGATGATTTACAGAAGGTGATGACGAGTCCCTAAACCTAAATCGTAATTGAACAACTTTTCATACAAAATCGGCAGCTTAATCCCGCAATTCCACGTACATCAGCATCGTCGATGAATTGACTATTACCAGATTAAAACACGACAACGTCTGATGTTTTACAGAGTTGAAGCAAGCATTGTAAAGTCGCCATAGCTGAGCTGAGCTGAGCGGAGAGGAGCTGTTTGAAGATTTGCAAACCCTAGCAGTTTGGGGAAATTGACGAGAGTGAGCGCAATGGCGAGAGAGTTCGTGTTATGCCAATTGTTCGGGGTTCTTCTTCAACGATCCGTTGCGTTTTAACCGAGAATTCAATTGTAAAAAAAAACGGCGAGATTCTGTAACTAAATAGGGCTACGAATTGAGTTGGTTTGGCAATCAGGCGGTGCCGATCATCGCAAACCCTAGCCGATCCGCCATCGCCAAAATAGCTGGAGCTGGAGCTGAAGCTGAAGCTGACCTAATACATACTGTTCAGTATGTGGAGTGGACTCACTTGGGTCTATAGATTGGCCTCAAAAGTTGAACTACCAAAGTGGTAATTTATTTACAATCAATTTTTTCTAGTAAGGTATAGTGCGTGCCACCATAAACCAACAAAGATGCAACAATCATATTAACTAATTATAGCAACTCTCAAAAAATTATATCTCTTCGTAGTTACAAGTAATGAGATGTTAGGAAAAAAGTTACGAAGAGAAATTGAAATTATCATTTGTCAAAAAAACGTTATCATCATTCAAAAATGGTAACTATTAAACATTTTACACTAAGAGGGCAAAGAATTGGCCACTTTAGCACTCGTTGCCTCAATACTAATAATTAATTTGCATGAAATTGACAAGTTGACTAACTAAATTGATAAAAATCCAAAGTGGAATCATGCTACTTGGTCAACATATTTATGTCCATCATGATGACAAGTACAAGAAGTGTCATCTCGATAGTGGAGCATGTCACAGCTAAATGTTAATAAAACAAACTACCTAGAAAATTGGCCACTTTCCATAGTTTGTTGGTTTATGGTGGCACGCACCGTAGCAACACCCATAACCATCACTTAGGAACACCCACAAAAGTTAGTGTCCCCATAACTGTCACCTCTGAAATCTTGAAAAAATATGTGGAAATGAATAGATGTAATTACAAGGATGTACAACATGTGAACATGAAATCTTGAAAGTGGTTATGGGTGCAATGGCACTTTGCTATTTGAAAATTCACAACTTATTCTCACAGTATCCAAATATTACATTCGAAAGTGCAAACTCATTATTTTTCTATTCCTAATAGGATCCTATAATTTGCTAGCTGTTTATTGATTCTCACATTAGTTTGACGCTTATGGGTGCTCCAACCTTAGATGTAATTACAAGGATGTACAACATGTGAACATGAAATCTCAGTGTTGGTATTAGGTGCAATTGTAATCGGCTTTTTAAAAATTCACAACTTATTCCTATAGTATCCAAGTAATGCATTCAAAATGCAAACTCATCATTTTTCTCTTGCTAACAAGATCCTAGCTAGATGTTTATTAATAATCATCATGTTAGAAAACCTTAGTTTGACGGTTATGGGTGCTGCTACCTTATAGAAATAAAAATCACAAGTTTTTCAAAAACATGTATGCATAAATATATGTAAGTTTTTGTATAATTTTTGTAGTTTTTATGAATTTTGAATAACAAACTACTTGAGAGCAATCAACATGTGTATTTTTTAATTGTTTAAAAAAAACATAAAAATATTTACCAAAAGCTTAATCATCAGGTTGCACTAGGTATGAGGCAAAGATGTTTCTCATAATAGTTTCATGTTAGAAGTTTAATTCCTTTAACTTCACCTCACACCTAGTGCAACTTGGTAATAACTAAGCTATTGATTGTAGGCCGGGAAAATTTCATGGATGCCCCTAAAGTTTGCTATATTTGTTTAGGTACCCCTGCTTTTTCAGAAATTGCACAAATACCATTGAATCACAAGTTATAGGAGTTTTATTTGTTCTGCTCATACTTCCTTCATGACCAATGTTGAAGAAGGGAATGTAATGAAACATAAAAGAAGCAACATGCACATAAAGGAAGAAGGGAAGTGACATGCACAACAAAACAAACAGTTAAAATGTTAGGTCTAAGGGTATTTGTGCAATTTCTAAAAAAGTAGGGGTGTCTATATAAATATGGCAAACTTGTGGGGTATCCATGAAACTTTCCCTAAAAACAAAGATCATAAATTTTCAAAAATATGTGTGTATATGTATGATTTTGTATAATTTTTGTATTTTTTATGAATTTTGAGCAACAAAATATGGTGGTGTTTGGATAAGGTCAACACTTTGGGCTAGTTGTATCTTAACATTGATCATAAACAAGCACTCTATTTGCATTACTTCCCCTGGTTTTGGTGATTTCAACTCTAGAGGTGCTTTTTCACCAATGTTTTTGGTTCACTAACTAGGCGTCTTTCTTAGCTTATGGGTAAAAATGGGCATTGATGAAAAGCAAGCCTTGATTGCAAGCAAGCACTTAACTTTTAACCAGGTTCATAATACATGTTTTAAGCAAAATGGGAGTGGGAATGTGACCTTATCTACTCATTTTTGTTAGACTGATGGTTGATGTTTACCAAGCACCAGTGTACTTGAAAGCAATCTAAGTGTGTTTTTTTCAATTTTAAAAAAAAAAGACATTTAAACATCCACTAGAAGTTTAATTACTTTACAACTATGTTACAATGGGGTGTGAAATGAAATTGTTTCTCATAATGGTTTCATGCTAGAAGTTTAATGACTTTGACTTCACCTCACACCAAGTTCAACATGGTAATAACTAAGCTATTGATTGTATTCTTCATAACAATTTTATGTCAAAGGCTTAATCACTTTACAATCATGTTGCAACAAGTGTGAGGTGAGATCTTTTGTCATGATGATTTTTGGTTAGAAGCTTAATTAGTTTAGCATCATATTGCATTAGATGCAAGGTAGAGTCATTCCTCATGATAACTTTAGGTTAAGACCTTAGATATTTTACAATCATGTTGAATCACGTGTGAGGTGAAGTTATTTGTCATGATGGTTTTAAGTCATAACTAGGATCTAGTGTTTGGAGGAGATTTTTGAACTTCATCTAAAATCCATCTTTATCATTTTTAGCTAGTTTTTCTACATGCATGCACTTGATGGTGCCTGTATTTAAAATATAATTAGACTATTTTGAAACCTAGTTGGTTTTTTGTTTAGTAATTTCAAGTCTCAAACTAATTTAATGCCATTTCAACTGACTAACTCTATATTGATAGCCAAATCTCTTTGATCATAGTTTGGAATTGTTCAATAGAATTTCAAAAGTGGACAAGCAAACACAATCAAATAGCTCTACTTCACTTGATATCAATCAGTTTCCCGAAAGGAATAGCAAAAAGATGTTGATTTAACAATAAATCAAGTTACAATAAATATAGGGAATTACTACATCAACACCCTAAATTGCTAACGGGACACCCCTATGAGCATAAAATTTGATCATTTGGTGCTATTTTTGATTTATTCAAGTGGTCCATTATTCATTCAATCATGGCATTACCACCTCCTTGAAAGAAAACATGAAAAATACAAATTTTTATTGCAATATTATTGCACTAATCCTAATTTTTAATGTATTTTTGCTTTAAGTAACTCAAAAGTCCTATATTTTTTGTTGCAAAATTAAACACATCTATCTTTTTTTGAGTATAGCCTTAGAATGATAAAGGTGAAACAAATACTTTGATTCAATAAAAAAATCAGCATTAAAAATCACATTTCATGCTCATAGGGGGTGTCCCGTTAGCAATTAAGGGTGACGCTATAGCAATTCCCTAAATATATCTCAAAAAAAATCATGATAAAATACAATATAATGAAACATAAATTCTTCATAAAATTGTGATAACAACGAAAAGAAACAGGAAGGATTTGAAGACCAAAAAGATAATTGGCACAAACTCAACACGATGAATACTGCTCACAAAATCTCATGCATGCACAGCAATTTGCTGATGTTGAATGAATGCCACAATCTAAAAGATGACACTAATATCTCATCGCTACCATCCATGGCTTTGGTTCTGAATATTTACCCAGCCACATATATTCAACTGGACAAACTGATATAGCGTGCACCAACACCAAAGGCTGGCTCAGATAGTGGAATAGGGCAATTTTTAATACAGAATTGTCGATGGGGTTAACGATCTCGATTCTTATCGTTTGGCACTCCAACCGCAATGTTACCTGAAGAAGCAGAATTCACATTGTTGAATCTATATCGGAGTTAATAGACCATTGCATATAATATGAGGACTTATAAGGACGCAATAACAACCATTAACATGATGAGCGTAGATGTACGTTTCTCAACCTAGAGTCATCAGGACTTGGTTCATTTAAGCTTGATAATAATGTGATTAAAACGCTATTGAATTCATTCAACTCGCTGCGTTAAACAGAAACTGTCTCTACGCAAAGACAGTGTTTACCCAAGGGACATGAAAACCAGAAATCGAGAGTGTCCCAGGAAATGAGTTAACAAACTAAAACAAAACAAAATGAAGCCGCGTACTTACAGTGTTACGATTTTTTGACTGATAGTTCACGTTCAAGTGCAACAAGAAGATCTTTATACTCCTCTGCAAGTACTGGTAAACCCTGAGAGACAAACATGGAGAAGATGTAAAATGATGCATTAAGGTGCCTTGAAATATTATGCAGGAAATGCATATGCCATTTCGAGCATTATTTAGAACTTTTATAGAGCGAGAAAATGAAAAATAATACCAGTATAGATATTACCTGCAGAGTATGACTGTAAGCTAGCCAAAGCCGTGAATCTCCGTGAAAAGTATCCAAAAGGACCTGTACAAATTAAAACAGTCAAGGTTCACTCAGGTTAGTTCAGTCCCACGACAGTTAAAATCGCAAATTCCCTAGAATTTAAACCCCTACATATCAAGAACTTCGAAGATAGAAACTGATATCATTAGAAGAGGGGCTAGAGCGACCAGGGTAAGATATCTGAATGTCTCAAGTAAATAAAGATATGTCCGACTCTACCTCCACTTGTTGTAGAAGAGTAGCAAGGACCACTATCCATTCCTGGAAGCCAGCAGTGCGCATATGCGACAATAAAAACTCGGCAGCTTGGAAACCCTCCAATTCGTCGACACAGAGCTGCAACCAACAAATTTCTGGTCAAAACAGAGCAGGCAGTAGGATAACCAAGCCCACGTGTCATTTTCAATGAGAAAATATGTTCGACCCATAGGAAAAAATAATATTGAAGCCGTACGTTCTTCGAGTCGTTCTCGACAGTTTGAACTATACTCTATATCCCAGACTAGTCCTAGAATGACAGAAATGGGAACATCACAAATAAAAATCTAACAAAGTACCGAAGTTGCAGGAAAAGTCAGAGACGTTCTAATACCAACCTTTTGACCGACGAATATCAATGCAGACGCGAAGTCATCCAAACGAGCTGCTTTACCCCGCTCTGTTTGAAGAAAGATCTGGGGCACAAGACAAAACAAGAACAATATCAGGACAGCAGAATGACAAAGCCGTTCCTACTCACCTCGTAAAAAGACCTGAGGCATTCACGATATCCCTGGGAAAATCTCTTTCAAATCTTGCAGAATAGGGAAGAACGACCAAAGTGGTGAACTTCTGTCGACGATTCCTCAAATTCAGAATTTGAAGATCTTACACAAACTCTGTGATACGAGAAGGCCATTATCACAAAGGGCTACAAAGATTCAAGAAATACATTGACATCAGATCAAAATCAGACACAATGTAGGATTTAAAAGTGATATTTTTACAGCGAAATCGAAGTGGGTAGCTTTGACAAATGCCACCAATTCCCGCAGCTCAAATTTTCCAATCAGAAAACTCGCGTGTTCTTCAAGAGTCCTCTTCACAACAGCAAAATTCTGTTCTTTTCCAACCCATGGTGTACTGCCAAGGCATCCAGAAAAAAGACCAAATAGACATGTCAAGAACGAAGAACACTAACTAACCCAGCATGCGTAAGTGTACATAAACAGTACAGTGATCTGCAGACAGACGAAGTAAACAACTAAGAGCGAATTGAGTCATTATGCATAATTCAAAAAAAAAAAATTATTTTCACTCATGTAGACCCGGACCTGATGGTCAACCCCAATAAAGATGACATAAGCCCGTTCCCGTGCCGTACAACTTCCTTCTCTTGTGCTTCGCTTTCCCTACCACCTCGTAGTAAGAATCGCACCTGACAGATCACCGAAAAAACAACGCTATGTCTCTTGAGAATCAGGACAAAGATGGGATGCCAAAGATCACGCTGATGTGAAACAGAGGAGATAAGCAGTTGCAGATATAGAAACTATTGGTTTCTTCAACAGAAATTTTCTGCTGACAATATGTGCAAGCAGGCTACCCAAGACCCTCTTCTTATCTCACCAGTTCTCCAGCCAATTCGTACTGAGAAACTTCAAGCGTAGCCTGCCATATTGTCAATGTTACCGAGTAAGTAAAATGTCTGGAAATGTTTCAAGTAGAAAAATGTAGCACGAATAATATTTTTTGGAAGTATAAATAGCAAAGAAACCTAAATAGAGAGTTCAATTGAAGAAAAAAAGCCACAGGAAGGTCACATATTTGGCGTACTTTAAGTAGTCGAACTGCGCTATGCTGGCTTACACTTGAGCCTTCCAATTTTTCTATCACCTGATCAGTCCATCCCCAAAGAGGCGAATAAGTCTTAACAAACTGTCTGGGAACCAAAAGAACCTTGAGTACAAACTATTAAGCAGCTAGCAGGTTTGTGTTGCTGACTTCTTAACACAGGCAGCTATGAAAACGAGAGCAATACAACCAGTAACACAATCATTGATCTAACTCTTCCTTCGCACCTGTATCTTTTAGGGTGAATCAAATTCCTTTGGTCCAAAATAAACTAACCAGTATGTAGCATGACGCTGTTCGATATAAACCCTTCTCCAAGCACTCCTCAAACAGTCTGGCAGAAGATCACCGTATAAGTCAGACTATTCTAGCAACGTGGACATCAGAATACAAATACGACAAAATAGTCAGTAAATGGTCTCCCATTTTGCCCTTTCGAGGATCTGAACTTACTCGGTTGAGTTACCAGCTACAGCAAAAAGCTCTGGCCAGTGCCGGCTGTCAGTCTTTCGAGCCACGCTTACCAAAACATCCAGGTACTCAGGAAAGTATTTTATCAAGTTGCAGACTTGCTGCAAAAGCGAAAACACTGTTCGCTTTACCGCGATGTTCCTTCCCCTTCTTCTGTTGGTAGACTGGCTGCAAAAAACATTTCGCATGCACGTACGTTCAGTTTCGCACGGCACACCAGAAAGGTTTGTAAATACAGCATTAAATAGATATGAAATGAAAGCAGTAAAACACATTCGAATTTTCTCAAACATGGAACACTCAAATTGTGACCATAAGCAGGTCAAGATTTGGTATGCCACAACAAAAGTTTTCACCTTGACATAGCTGCGTCAAAAACGGTAAACAAAAGCTTCTCCAAGGAACGTGAAAAGTGTGGTAAGCCTTCTGAAAATTTTGCCAATTGCAATGCCTCCTCGGGCTTATTTCTCTGTGAACATCAAGGCTTGTATCAATGTACACTTGCATAAACTTCCTTCATAGACTTCAATACCAGCTTTCACCAATAAATACAGTGGACGGTGGGTCAACCAGGACCATGCTTGAAATGATGAAATTATTCCAGTATCTTACATCACAGCTCGAGATGATGACATTTTGTGTCGCCATTATTTCAAAAACCAGGCTAACATAAAATCCATGATAATGAAATACACAATTGCCAGGATCTTCAAATTAAGCCCAGAACAAACCTGAAGCAGGTGCCAAAGAATACACGGCAAAATGGGTTGAGCTTGTGGAGTTGGTTCAAAGCAGGGCATGATAACAGCCCCAGAAAGCGTCAGCCGCTGTGTGATTCCAACGATAATTCCTGCTGCTGGAGATATACCAAGAGGATAGACTTCCCGATCAAAATCCAATTCTGGTTCCAGCTGTTAATGAGGCAACAATAAGCACACTGTCAAAAAACCTGATCGTAAATTGGACCAAGAAAAAAACAACCACTTTCACTAAATCAATTAATTAATCTCTTGAGACACCACATGATACTAAAATTACCGCAGTAACCTCCAGAATGTAGATTCGATTCGTTGCACACCTGTCTCACACTTGGACTTTGGACAGCATTTGTTGCAGATGAAGGATACCAGACCTGTTCCACATTCGAAACAGCAATCACAAGTTATGAAAGTCTGAAATTCATAACCACATCATATTCAAACCAACAAGAGAACACCGCATCACAGTATTCATTGGCTCTATACCTGCATGCCTTGAGGACCGTAAGCCCAGCATGGTTCTTCTTTGATCAAGTCTGTATCGTCATTAGACGGGTGGCTACTCAACCAAAAACGTTCCACTCCAGAAAGAAGGCGGCGCTCGTTGCCGTGATCCAAGTCCAGCAAGGAAAGCTCCCCATCTGTACGAAGTATCATACATCTACAAGAAATATTACAACTCGTCAGAAAAACATAAGATTCACAAACGAGTATGTTATGACAACACGATGTTGCTAAGTTCCAACGATAATGTTATCTAAAATCTTGTTTACAACAAGCGGCAGTTTTAAGACCAATAACCTACTTCACAACATATCGAATACGAAAGCGTATCTGATGCTAAACGTGAGATGAATTTGGAAAAACTGAAAACAAAGCTTCCACCTGGTAGGTTGCTTCGCAGCTTCGTTCGGAAACTCGCTAAAACTATGGATGTTAGTTCCGACACGGGGGCTGTCCCAAGAATTTGTCGAACCGTCACTCCAAAACCCACTGTTTGGAACAAAATGCATTGCCAATGGAGATTTCCTGGTGCTCATGATTGATAGTTCACGAACTGTAAAGAGCTGCAAAGTGAAAAGTGAACACTATTATGGAATATTTTAAAAAGGGTTGAATGTAACCCATCCGCATAATCATCAGCAGTTAATGTTCACTTTGGCAGACCACGAACGTGCGGCAAACATGAAATTTCGTGACTCTCTTCAGTTCAGTACTAACAAATGTAACATCTGCAAAGAAACTTGCCTGTACTGTAGCAGTTTTTTGAGAAGAAAGCTCGCCCTGAACATGGACCTTAAAAACATAAATATCAAATGGGGGACAAGTAACAAGAATATAATCTTGCCACACATCCATGGCTATTGGCTTTCCTGGGAGCTGCTTGCGACACAGCAAGGAACCCTCGTCCAAATGGTACCGTGGATAAAGACACAATTCATACCTACAGGATTTTCGAAAAAGAAAAATTAGAGTCATACCACACACTTCACTTGTGTTTCGTTATAAGAAGACTGATTCGCCTACTTCACAATCTCCAATAATCCTTGCATTCTTAGAAGCTAGTTTGATCACTGTGTGGAAATAAACATTGGTGCACGTAAATCGTGCGTAGTACTAAACACACATAACTAAAAAAATAGGCGAGCTTTCAATGTCCTTCGTTATCAATCCAGTGTCAACAGGGGTCTCCACAATCTAGGACATAAAGCGGTATAAGAAAGGGCAACTTTGATGTTTAGGTGTCTGGGGTCAAACATATCAATTCACGATTTACCCACCAATCCAAACTCTTCCGATAGTTGCATAGAATCACTATTTTTCCCAACCAAGCAACACCAACACAGTGCACCTGCCGTTCCTGTAATACATCTCCAAAAACTCGAAACTTCCTCGTCTGCAAGTCATGAAGAAGCAGACCTTGGCGGCCAGCAATAGCAAGATAACTCCCATCTTCATTGCCCGCAACATGAAGTATTGGCCAGTTGTCCCAGATATAGGGTTGCTGCAAGCCACAACGAAATTACATTATTAAAGCCCAATAGAATCTATAACACATATAATGGAGATGTTACTTTGCTTGAAAAATAACAGAATGGCCCACCACAGAATAGCACACTAGACTACGCTTGTCATGTAAGGAAAATAGCGTGTTATATCTCACAATCCGTATATATACTCTTAAGCAAGGAGAGAATATACAAAGGTTACAGAAAAAAGTGGTAAGAAAATCAATGTAATTTAAGACTTCTGATGCAGATGAAAGTGGTAACATAAACAACTGTAATTGAGATTAGGTGTCAAGGGGCTCCTAGTTTATTAAAAACATAAGACTCTAGAAATCTTACAGGCATGACGAGGTGGTGACTCTTGATGTCACTGTTCTCGTCAGATTGAACCAGCAATACACGATCCGCTCCATGCATTAGCTGCCACACATCGGAAATACCAGCAATATTTTGGCTCGCAGAACTGCCAAGACGGAATAAGTATAAGTTTTGGCGTAGAGGATTTCCCATGATATTCCAGTATACGCATGATTAAAACCAAACTTACAGATACCTGCTAATGGCACTACTTTTAGGAGACTCTGCAATTACAATTAACTAAACCATTACTGCAGCAGATTGATATAAAAATAAAGGCAAAAGCATGACTGACCAAGCCAGACTTTCAAAAAAGTTGATCTGTCTAGTACAATCTTCCAAAAATTCAGACAGAAGACTAAAAAAGACGATATGCTAAAGCTCAGCTAACAAGTTAGTTTGAAACATTTCCAAGAGCAGATAACATTCTTGTCAACAAGTGAAGGTATCACATAATTTTGAGGTTGTTGGCATTATCATTATCTAAATCGATAAGATCTTAAAATCTCATCATACCGGTAACTCTGGAAAACCAGTCCTCTTACTTGCTAAGAATTAAACAAAGTTCACGCATGCCCTAGTCAATCGAAGCAAATGATGTCATGGAGCCTACCTTTTCGCAAAACGAAACTCAAAAAAACGCAGTGTACTGCCTCTTTCGACAGCAAAAAGTTCATAGGCATGATGTCCCCAAGCCAATGCGGCCACACCATGTACCATAGGCTCACTCATGGATCTTTCATTCTCAACTCGAGCAGATGGTGACTGTGAGTTGCTCAAGCTACCTTGTCGAATTGTGCACATCAGTCGGCATCCAGATGCTGACCATACTGCTAAGCCTCTGTTCCTCCATCCAACTGCAAAAGCACTATTGTCTGGAGTCCAAGTAACTTGAGACACTGGCCCTGTGTCTTCTACAGCATACCTGAGAATCAATCGCACAGAAAGTGCACTGATCAGGAATCCGCTTACCGCAATCCGAAATATTAGGAAAGACGAATTAAGGCGCACCTAACCACAGAACAAACTAATAGAAGAAAGAGATATATTACGTAATAGTATTAAAATTTGAAAAAACTAACAATAATAACCTTAGAAAAAATTAGTACCATTGTTCTAGTTCGAATCCTTAACACATACAAGAACTGCAGCGTCCACCTATGGGGTACTAGTCTCAGATCACATCTAATCGCAGTCCCATATGTGAAGCTCCAAAGGTGTACGAAAAAACCTCACCCCCAGTCAATCAAGGAAATGGTACGGATATAGGATGCAGAATCTGCGAGATTGAAAAGCTCCACAGTTCCTCGCCAGGTTCCAACTGCAAGAAACTGCTGTTCGTGGGCAATCGAAGCACATAGAGCATCGAATACACCCACCCACCTCTCAGGAATTATTTCAGTGGCTTGCTTTGAGCCCTTTCCAGTAACAGTACAGAGAGCTACGGTTCCTTCCGTGAAAATTGCAACTAGTAGGTGCAGCTTGGCTGAAACTTCAAGTTGTAACAAACTACTTGTCCTTCTTTGTGTTTTTATGTCATCTTCAACTGGTACAGAGAAGCGAGGAGAGGATGGAAGGGAGGTCTGGTGAACAAGACCACTCGGCGAAATTGCAGCCTTATTGGCCTCAAATAATTGACTTGGATCAGAAGTTGACACAAAAGATTGCAGACCGTCTGAGACTCCAAGGACCTGTCCATATTGTGCAGACAATCAGAAAACATAGCCTTTGTAAACCAGACAGAAGAAGAGCATCCACCGAGATAACGAGGTTCAGAAAAAGTCCCGTTATTTAATCAAGACAGAATCAGATGACGAGCTACATCATAAATCCAGATGATCACATGCATATAAAACTCACCTCGCCGTTCCAAGACACAATCCTGAGATAATTGTTTGAAAGTCCCAATGTGATGTTAAACTCATCAGCTGCAATACAGCTCCTGCAAAGTAATAAATTCAAGTAGAATCCTTAAGACATACAATCCCCAAGCAAAAGTCCAGAATTATGATCTTTAGGTGGTAGATCTCTCATACTTCAGTTCACATAGGTAATATAGCTCACATGGTCTCTCACAATAAGAGAATAAATCAACGAAAGCGTGGTTCACAAAGTCACAAAGCAAGTTTGCGATAATGCACTAGAGTGTAGCATACACTGTCACTGTACGGTTGTATAACGCAGCATCCGCACTAGTTGAGAAGACCACGTTGATTAATGAGATATCCAAATTGCTCTGAATACTCGATCGCAACTGCTTTTCAGATATTTTGATGTGGTAAAAATGAAGATAACTCTCAGATGTCTGCAGATGAGGATGCCAGGTTCAATACACAACACAGAGAATACAATCAACATAGCGGTCTTCAACCAAGAGAAAGTATCTCAGATAATTCCTCACATGATGCATAGTGACCAGCACAACCAGAATACTATACGCAGCCCCTTCGATGGAGTAATAAGAAAGGAACTTGCAACCAGACTAATTACCTCCAAAATATCAGTTGAAACAAATGGTCACCGCCAAGGCATCTAAAATGTTAGATATTTGAATGAGATTTGATACGATTCTCTAGCTCCATAAATTTACAGAGTTACAAATTCAGGACAACATGATGCAATCAAACACGCAATACGTGCACTTATCTTTAGCCTTACCAAAACAGCCACAGTGTTATCTTTGGCACTCCAGAGGGCATAAACATTTGAACCCTCACGGGATTGCAGGTTCCGCTTGAACTGACCCAACTTCGTTGTGTGCTGCATGAAAATTTTACAATACTGATTCTCAGACCTAAGTCCAACTAAAATAAAGCATATTGGAAGATAATAAACCCGAGCAGGTAAATTCAAAGACTTTAAACATTACAGAAGCCCAAATGATTTCAGCCTCGTCTCTACAATATCAAAAAATAAAGGGAAAATTTCATGTATACCCCTGAAGTTTGCCATATTTTCATAGATATCCCTGCTTTTTCAGAAATTTCACAAATACCCTTGGACCAAAATTTTCAGGCGTTTGTTTTGTTTTGTTGTGCATGTCACTTCCTTCTCCCTTTGTGCGCACAGTACTTCTTTCTTGTAATGCATACACACAAAGGAAGAAGGGAAGTGGCACGCACAACAAATCAAATGCCTAATTTTTATGGTCCAAAGGTATTTGTGATATTTCTGAAAAAGCAGGGATATCTATGAAAATATAGCAAACTTCAGGGGTATCCATAAATTTTCCCAAAAATCAAACGAAACGACTAGTCAGCTTTTGGTGAAATATTACGAGGGACCAAACCAAAAACAAAGGGACTATTTAGCGTCCACTGTATCAGGATCCCAGAGAGACTTAAGAGGAGGGAGACCTAGGAAGAAAAGAGCGCATTCAACGCACCTGATCGGCGTTCCACACTTGGATCTGGGTGGCTGTCACTAGCAGCAGCCAGCTCCCTTGTACCGACAAGTGCACCACAGGCTGTGGCGAGCTGCTGTCGATGGACAGCAGTTTGGGCCATCCATAAGCGACATACATGATTGCAACGTCCTTGGGGCCACGCACATGAGGTTGCTACCGCCGGCGTTTCAGCTGAAGGTATTTCTACACAACCACCATCTCCTCTGCTCACAACTGATCTCACAGTCTCTTCTCCCCTTTCTCAAAACCCTAATTATGGGACCACTGATCTCACACTCTCTTCTCTCCTTTCTCAAAACCCTAATTATGGCAGCAGAGCATCAACCACTGATCTCACACTCTCTTCTCCCCTTTCTCAAAACCCTAATTATGGGACCACTGATCTCACACTCTCTTCTCTCCTTTCTCAAAACCCTAATTATGGCAGCAGAGCATCAACCACTGATCTCACACTCTCTTCTCCCCTTTCTCAAAACCCTAATTATGGCAGCAGAGCAGAGCATCGACCAGGTTACTTAGCTAGCTTGTTTGACGAGTCCGAAGATGAGGATACTTTTGAAGAAGAAGAGTTCCGAGTGAGACACAACCCACCTTAGGCGAAGAAGACGCTGTGCAGTGGGAGAACACATCGTGGACTCTGGGTACGCTTCATTTCGTCCAAAAGATTGGGAAAAGGTTTCGTGAGAAAATTGTTCTGTCTTGTCCAAATGAGTGTTTTCGAGAGCCCAAGCATGTCAAAGACAAACGGGAAAAAGTTGCGGAAGAAATATTACGAGGACAAGAAAATTTTCAATGTCTCTTGGTGATAATGGGGATCAAAGTGGACATGGTTTAACCCGTGAAGGGTCCTTGGGCTTTGGAGATACGGTACCAAATGTTGTTGCAATCAATATTCAGAAGTTTGAATCAGCTGGATATTAAGTGTTACAACCATACATATTGAAGGGTTGTATGATGGTGGGTGCATATTTTTTTTTGAAAAGTCCTCAGAGCAGCTCAAATACATTTGTACAAACGACCGTACATACGGCTGCAAAGGGCTTTCAAGCCGTTCAAGGGTTAATGCTTTGGATGCCTTGCTAAGTGAGACAGCCAAAGTTAATGGAGTATCAGGGGCCATTGATCAAGGGGCCCCATAGTTGGAATGGAGGAAGGAGCCCCAGTCGTTGGTACAGCAGATGCCCCAGTTGATTTAGAAGATGAAGTCACGCTAGTTCTGCAGCAAAGTAATTGATTGGCAAGTTTGCCTAAAGTTCAGGGACGCATAAATATGAAGCGTCAATAAAATGCTAACACGGATATGAGCAGTGCACTAGATCGTTTTACTGAGTCATTTGCACGTATTGAACAAATGAAGATGGAAACAACAAGATAAATCCATGCAAACAATAAGAAGTTGGAGTTAGAAATTTTGAAGGCCAACCAAGCTTCACAAGAACGTGTTGCAACATTATTTGCCGATGTCATTTGTAGTTAGAGGCTTGGGATATCGCCCTAAATTGTACTTTGCATTCTATTGTTTGCAATAAATATATTATTTTGCAAGTTTTTCTGTTTTTGGACTTACCACATTCCCACCTTGATTTTGTGTTCATTCCCAACAAGAAGATAATGTCCTCACCCTTCGGGTCCCATCTTATACTATATATCCTTCCCCAAAAATATAATTACTTTAACTACTTTTAACTTTCTATCTTCAATATTCATCTATAACCATCCGCTAAAATAAAAATCTCAATTATACTTAGAAATATTCTAAGTATAACTTCATATCATAACTCATCTTAATTTTACTTTCAATTTTCTAACTCCAAGTTCCAACCTTTTGTCTTATCATCAAGTGTACATCCCGTACACTTGTCCATCATGTACCCTTGTCATCCAATGTACATTATGTATTCTTGTCATCCAATGTACATTAAGTACCCTTGTCATCTAATGTACATCCTATATCCTTGTCATCCAATGTACATCCTATACCCTTGTCATCCAATGTACATCCTATACCCTTGTCATCCAATGTACATCCTATATCCTTGTCGTCTAATGTACATTCTATACCTTTGTCATCCAATGTACATCATGTACCCTTGTCATCCAATGTACATCATGTACCTTTGTCATCCAATGTACATCATGTATCCTTGTCATCCAATGTACATCCTATACCCTTGTCATCCAATGTACATCCTATACCTTGTCATCCAATGTACATCCTATACCTTGTCATCCAATGTACATCCTATATCCTTGTCGCCTAATGTACATTCTATACATTTGTCATCCAATGTACATCATGTACCTTTGTCATCCAATGTACATCATGTACCCTTGTCATCCAATGTACATCCTATACCCTTGTCATCCAATGTACATCATGTACCTTTGTCATCCAATGTACATCATGTATCCTTGTCATCCAATGTACATCCTATACCCTTGTCATCCAATGTACATCCTATACCTTGTCATCCAATGTACATCCTATACCTTGTCATCCAATGTACATCCTATATCCTTGTCGCCTAATGTACATTCTATACATTTGTCATCCAATGTACATCATGTACCTTTGTCATCCAATGTACATCATGTATCCTTGTCATCCAATGTACATCCTATACCCTTGTCATCCAATGTACATCATGTACCTTTGTCATCCAATGTACATCATGTACCTTTGTCATCCAATGTACATCATGTATCCTTGTCATCCAATGTACATCCTATACCCTTGTCATCCAATGTACATCCTATACCCTTGTCATCCAATGTACATCCTATACCTTGTCATCCAATGTACATTCTATATCCTTGTCGCCTAATGTACATTCTATACCTTTGTCATCCAATGTACATCATGTACCATTGTCATCCAATGTACATCATGTACCCTTGTCATCCAATGTACATCATGTATTCTTGTCATCCAATGTACATCATGTACCCTTATCATCCAATGTACATCATATATCCTTGTCATCCAATGTACATCATATATCCTTGTCATCCAATGTACATCCTATACCCTTGTCATCTAATGTACATCCTATATCCTTGTCGTCTAATGTACATTCTATACCTTTTGTCATCCAATGTACATCCTATACCTTTGTCATCCAATGTACATCATGTACCCTTGTCATCCAATGTACATCATGTACCTTTGTCATCCAATGTACATCCTATACCCTTGTCATCCAATGTACATCCTATACCCTTGTCATCCAATGTACATCCTATATCCTTGTCGTCTAATGTACATTCTATACCTTTGTCATCCAATGTACATCATGTACCATTGTCATCCAATGTACATCATATACCCTTGTCATCCAATATACATCATATATCCTTGTCATCCAATGTACATCCTATACCCTTGTCATCTAATGTACATCCTATACCTTTTGTCATCCAATGTACATCCTATACCTTTGTCATCCAATGTACGTCATGTACCCTTGTCATCCAATGTACATCCTATACCCTTGTCATCCAATGTACATCCTATACCCTTGTCATCCAATGTACATCCTATACCCTTGTCATCCAATGTACATCCTATACCCTTGTCATCCAATGTACATCATGTACGCTTGTCACCCAATGTACATCATGTACGCTTGTCACCTAATGTACATCCATATATGAGAAGTTGTTGTAGCCAGATCTATTTCGATTGCGCCTTGTTAGCAAAGAATGGAATCACGTTGCATTGCAATGGACATTGCCAAAGCCCTCTTTTGTGACCATTGCTATAGGCATCAAATCCATCAATTGCTAAGATGGGCGGTTCTTGAATGGGATTGTCACGTACAACAGTGCCTCTGGCAAGTACAAGTTTGACCGCCAACACCTTTGCTTGGTTGATGTGGCCTTTCATCATGTTCCACCGTTTGAAGTGGAAGGGCTCATTTTGTGCCACAACCCGGATAATTTGGGGGAACGAGGTGTTTTCAATGTCCACACCCAAACATGGCACTCCATTCCTGCTGGTCTAGAACAACCTATTAGTATGTGAGGAGCGGACCTTGAGGGTTGTGCTTTTAGAAAACAAAGAGCAATTGATAAGGTTTACAATTCACTAAGCAGCTATATATTAATCATGCTTCTAAAAAGAGAACTAGTTATAAAAAGAGAATGAAATGATAAGCAAAGTAAAGTATAAAGTAAAAAGTAAAGATGAATTTACTAAGAGCTTTTTGGGTGAAAGAAGCGTGCCAAAGGTTACCACCAAGGCTCTGGTTTTTCCTTGGGCTTCTAGCCCATTAAATTATTCCCCGTCTTCTTCAAAGAATGTCGTTGAGATCACCGCGGCAAAAACCTGTGGACAACCTATTGTTTACACGGTGAGGCTGAGTAAAGGCTTCCCATTTGTCCATTGCAACTGTGTCTTTGGCAAGGTCACGTGGTTCCGAGATTGTGCATGCATATCTAGCCCACATAACCTCATATAGCCAGACGTGTCCTCGGCCGAGTTGTTGACAAAGCTTTTGCATGATTTCTTCAACGACATGTTCATTGTGGCCATTGACTTGAATTGGCAGGGGTTGTTCATCATCACGTGCTTGGCTTGGCAATGGGTCAGTACTTGCAAGCTTCAAACGATCAATATGGAAAACATTATGGGGTCTCGGCGAAGTGTTCAATCTCACGGTATGGGTGTTGATGATTTCAATCACTGTATATTTGGCATTTTTCCAATCCAATTTTTTGTTAGCATGTCCTGTGGAAAATTGCCGATCCAATTGGAGCCACACTTTGTCACCAATACGCAGTTCAAGATCTGGTTGTCCATGGCAATTGGCAAGACATTCCTGCTCTTGTTGAGCTTTTGCCATAGAGGCTTGTGCCAGGTCAAATGCTTGTCAAAGTTTGCTCCCAATGGATTCAGCCTTTGCTCACGATGGATTTGGCCTTTGCTCTTTCGGTTTATTGGTGACGATCAAAAGGTTCAGGAGATCTTGCTTGTACTTTGAGTTGGATTGGGTCATTATCATATCCGTGTTGTAAGAAAAATGGGCTCATGCCGATTGATGTTGCATCTCGTCCTTTGATGGCTATTTGGGCCATAGGGCAAAGTCGTGCCTAGTTATCTTGATTCCAATTCACGTAAGCTTGTAGATAGGCTTCAACAGTACTATTTATGCGTTCCGTGGAACCATCTATTTGCGGGTGAAAGGCTATTGAAAGGCTGTTGAAAGGCGGCGTTTAATTTTCAAAATTTTGCAAAGCCTTGTCCACATGAGACTGACAAATTGTGTCCCGCGGTTTGAGACAATGGCATCAGGTAACCAATAATGTGCTACAACTTCCTTGATAAAAGCCCATGTGACAGTGTAACATCCATGTTTGGCAAAGGAATAAAAGCAACATCTTTACTAAACCTATCAGTAACCACAAAGAGAATAGGATTACCATCGCTATCAAGGGGGCCGTTAATAAAATCCATTGAAATCTCCTTCCAAATTTGCTCCGGTATTGGTAATGGTTTGAGAAATCCTTGAAGGCCATCTCGCCAAGGTTTTGTTCTGCCGCATATGTCGCAGTTCCTTATATATTTCTTCACACTTGCTGACATACTAGGCCAAAAATACTCTTGCATGAGCAGCTTAAAAGTAATTGCGCGGCCTGGATGACCCATGGCTACGGAATTGTGTATCTCATGAATAATCTTGGTGCGCAAAGATTCTGCTTCCTGTATCCATCTCCTGTCACAATATAAGAGCACACTATTTGTTTGCAATGAACATTCAACAATGGAAACTTTTATACTTGGTCCACGAGGGAAACGCCTTTCACATTGTCTCACACTTTTGACTAGTTGTTGGTAAACTTCGTCATCCTTGGTAGCCTGAGCCCATTGGAGCTCCATGTCATGACAGTCGGTGTTGTGGCTTTGGCTGGTATGTTAAGTATTAAAGTTGGTGTTGGACTCTTGATGTCCCATAGCTCAAGTTCTTACAAGCATGGCGGGGATTTGCATAGAGAATACAATCACTAGATCATCATCATCTTTGTTGTCGTTTCGAGTTGAGAAGGCTAATTTCAACAGTTTCGTATAGTGGTGCTGTATTCGCTCATCATTTTGGCCTTTGGGGAGGTCTTGTTCCCGTCAAGAAAAAGCATCTACATGTACATTTTGCTCTCTTGCTCAATATGCAATTTCCATGTTATAACGTCCCAAGAGCAAAGACCATCACATTTGCCATTCGTTGAGCATTTGGGACTGAGTAAAATACTCAAGGTTTTTATGGTTAAAGATAACGGTGAATTTCTCCACTGAGCGTAGCTCTACATCCCATTCCTGCAAACATCAAACAACCGCTAATAGCTCCTTATCATAAAAATTTTAATTGCATTCAAGGGGATTGTTTTTTTGTGAGAAATATGCACAAGATTGCAGTATTCCTTTCTCATCAAACTAGGAGAGAACGCCACCTACAGTATAACTTGAAGAATCAGTTTCTAACACAGTTTCCCTATCAAGGTCAAACTAGGCTAGTATTGGCTTGGTGGTAAATGCTTCCTTGAGTTTCTCAAACACAGCTTGCTCTTGATTGGTCCATCGGAATGTTATATTTCCTGTCAATCTTGTCAAGGGCAATGCAACCTCAAAAAAAAAGCGGATGACCTATTGGTAGAAATTAGCAAACCCAAGAAAACTGCGCACCTCCTTCACAGTAGTTGGTACTTCCCAGTCTTTAATGGCCTTGATCTTCTCAAGATCCATCTAGATGCCCTTCCCCGCCTCAATGATGAATCCAAGATACTTCGTCTGTTTTACTTCAAATTCACAATTCCTCATGTCCAATGGCAATCCAGCTTTTTGCAATTTTCCAAGGATCATATCAACATTTTTCCTATAATCATCAATGGAGCTTGAAGAATAGATCAAAACATCATCCAAATATGCAGAACAAAAATCATCAAGGTGTTCTTGTAAAGTCCGTTTTATGTAGTGTTGAAAGGTACTTGGTGAATTTGTCATACCAAATGGAATGACTAGCCACTCATATAATCCAAAGCGGGTGCGGAAGGCTGATTTCTATTCATCTACCTTAGCAATTCGGATCTTTTGAAAAGTGGCAACAACATCCAACTTAGTAAACCACTTGGCTTTGCTAATTTGAAAGAGCGTTTTGTGTATCAAGGGTAGAGGATAGCGGTCCTTTTTGGTGATTTTGTTTAGAGCACGGTAGTCGACGCAAAGTCGTAGTCCTCCTCCTGGTTTTTGGCAAAGAGGATAGGAGCGGCTGCTAGTGAGTTGCTTACTCGAATGAAACCCTTATCCAAAAGAGAAGTAAGTTCCTTACGGAGTACCAATAGCTCACCACGAGACATGCTATATAGTAGACCCTAAGGAGGGTCAATTTCCTTGCCATTTTCTTTTATCAACTCGATCTTGTGGTCGACACATGGGCCTCGTAATGGAGGCAACTGTGCGGCTTGTCTCTAATTGAATAATGCTTAATGATGATGATAGCTCTTTGATAACAGCTTGGCCGGGTCAACAGGTTCCTTCAACTGAAGAGCCTTAGTAATTTCTGCTAGTGACGCTGCAAAGGTGCAGATTGGCTCTCCTCGAGAGTTTGCTAAATGACGTTTGTGAGTCGTTGCACTCACTACACAGGGGTTTTTGTTTTTGTTTTGACTTAAAACAACTTGACATGGCTTTTGTCCTTCCTCACTATAGACACGAGTTCTAGTGCTATGGATAAATAAGGATTTCTTGGCGAGGCAATTGTGACACGGCTTTTGTTCATCCAACTCCTTCCTAACATTAAGTCATGGCCCATGCAACCCTTAAAAATATAGACATATTCTACTTCTTGGTGCCCATGGATATCTATTCCAAAACAAGCCACTTCACGCACTAAGGTTTCTTTCCCTTCGATACCTAAGATTGTTTGTAGTTTAATTCCAAAGCGCTTAAGTTCAGCTTCTTTTGCAAAATGAGAGCTAACGAGGCCATAACATAAACAGCCGAAGTCAACAAGGGTGTCGGCAACACTAGTGTGATTTATTATCAAATGTATCGATACATGAGCAGTAGACATATATTCCCTGTTGAACTTTTCCCACCCTACATCTTCCACTGAAGCTTGATCAAGCTCCTGCTTGCGACTATAAGCTGGAGCTACTCTTTTCCCAAATCTGATTCCGATCCTGATTCCACCGTACTACCAACATCCCTCTTAGAAGCTGCATTGACATGGATTTTTAACTTACTAGAGGGCACTTGATTGCTCCTAGGACGACGGGCCAGTTTGCAAGGGCAGTTGGCAATGTAGTGTCCCGACGCTCTACATTGTACACACCGTCTTTCATGTCGGCGTCAAGTGATTTCCTCCATAGAGACCCACTTTGCTCGTTGCTTGTTCTTTGTTGCAGTAGTGGCTTGACCCACGCGTGTGGGTTCCCAATCCATTGTGTCTGGTTGGAAAGCAACAGTATGTACAATAGGGAACGTGGTCTGACGCCTTGGAACTTTCCCCTTTGATTGCAAACTGATCCGATATTGGATGTCCGCAACCCAAGTAACTTCATCAACATATCAAACAAAGTCATGCTCCATTGAAATATGATAAATGCTGTGTTGTACTTCATGATGAAGACCTCAAGAAAACATTGATATCTTCATAGCATTGCTCATGATGGTCTCAGCCAATAAAGACTGTTGGTTAAAATCAGCGTAATATTCTTGCAATGACCTCTTCCATTGCCTCATTGTTTGCAATTTGTCCATTGCACGCCCTTGTTGATGAGGATCCTTAAATTTCCCATCCATAAAAGTCCATAGTGCAAAAATAGTGACAACACCGTTTAAACCTTTTGAATCCAGACATGGTTGCATAATCAATGCCACCTTATCTTTGAGGCGAGAAAATGTGTAATTGACCTCGGCTTCATTTGACAAATAGTGAGTGTCATGTTTCAACTTATCTTGCATCTGTCGTTGCCATAGGGGATATATAGTGCAATCACCGCCATACCGCTCAGGGTCAAGAATCTTTACACGCAAAAAAGACAGTGCTGCAGGCTCCGACGACATTACATGGACCAGAGGGACAAATTGATTAGGGACAGAAGATTGAGAGTTCAGCCGTTCAGCTAGAGACTGAATGATGCTCCCTTGTTGTTGTTGCATGGCTACTACTCTTTGTAGCAAGTCTTCCATAGATAGACGCAGAGGTGTTGTATGATGTTTGGATGAGCCTGCTCTTTGTGACTCAGTTTGTTGTACAACTTGCTCACAACAATGAGCGCCCACTTCCGTCAAGAAAGCTATGTTGAGGGTCTAGCGGAGGTATTCTTGCACTTGGCCATAATTGACGCCCGTGTCAAGCATATCCATAGCCTGATCGGCCAATGCTTCAGTTGACAAACCTTCATGTCCCGCCATCCTTATCCTTACTAGTAACTTGCCTTACTATAAGTATGTCAGAACAATCGTCAATACCTACAAAGGTATATCTTCAATGATTACGGAGTCCGTCAACGCTCACAGCAGCGTGTCTTCGGCAAAACAATAATAACTTTCCTGTATAATACAGGCAAATCAAGAAACCAAGCCTTGACGCTTGACCTCACCAAAATCCTAAGACGTCAAGAAATACTCTATCAATTAAAACATAGCCACGCATTGTTGCTCTCAATCTGTCAACATCCACAGTCAACGTATATTCAGATAACCAATAAAAGGAGTAAAGAGGTGAATCCTTACAACAACCAAAAAGGATGATAAATTGCTAATGTGAAGAGCAAACCCTGAGGGTTGTGCTTTTAGAAAACAAAGAGCAATTGATAAGGTTTACAATTCACTAAGCAGCTATACACTAATCATGCTTCTAAAAAAAAGAATTAGTTCTAAAAAGAGAACTAAATGATAAGTAAAGTAAAGTATAAAGTAAAGATGAGTTATTATGAGCTTTTTGGGTGAAAGAAGCGTGCCGAAGGTTCCTACCAAGGCTCTGGTCTTTCCTTGGGCTTCTAGCCCATTACAAATATGTCAGCTTGTGGTCTGCTGGTGAACACAATCGTAAGGCCATATACCTTCAAACTAATTGAGGGCAATTTGTACTTCAGGACACAAATACATGATTCCAAGAGCAGATCATGGAGCAAAACTTCTTCACAGTTACTATCATCATATGACAAATCCCGGTTTTGTACTTTAGAGTACTCTTGCATATGCCACAATGACAGCATATACATGTCTCTAGGCATGCGCATGATTTGGAAGTATTCTTTGAAAGATGACACGTGGACACCGTTCAAGTTTCCAACTTTGAGGAACAGCGTGGGCCATGAATCACTAGAAAATGCCTTGGGAATTTGGAAAGGCCAGATTTTCATCATTAGGGAGAACTACCTACAGCAAAGTATTGTTGTGAGGGAACTTGTTGATTCCGAAAGGCAAAAGTGGGTAGAGTATGCTTGCATGCCAATGAAGCTCTACAAATGGTTTTATAAGAGTGATTATTATGAAGATTATGCTGGGTATGAAGTGGGTTTGAGGTCATTCATTTGCAACAGCTACCTGTTGGTATGTTGTTGGCAGTGGGACAGTGGTTGTGCTGATGCGTTTGCGTTGTTTGATATAACAACAAGAACATGGCAAAAGGTGGACTTGCCCATGGAAATTGTGGCAATTGATGAACACAATGACAAAAGCTCTAACAAAAGCGAAGATCTTGAAGAAGATGAAGATTTGGATGAAGTTGACAATGATGGTGAAAGTATAAATGTTCTAGATCTTTTTCATGATAATGTTGATGAAGGAGTTTGATGAAAATGAAGGAGGTGACGAACATGACACAGTTGAGGAATGATGAAAGGTGACTTTTAGAAATGCTTTGGATGTTGAGAATAGTATAGAATAGGTACCTTTTCTAGCGGCTTTAGCCCTTAAGCGCTCCAGCAATTGGATCTTGTTATTGGGGCCCACAACTTTATCTTACTTTTTCTCTTAATTTGTACGGTGACAACAGTCATGGCTAATCCTCATCAACAGAGAAGGTAGTCATTTTTCAAATCCTGCAGTCACTTCTTATGGATGTAATTCTCTAAGTTGTGATGGCCATTAAACCCCCCATTTTCTCCTAAATCCTAAAATAACTCTGGACACTCAAGGGCTAAATACTATTTTTCCTAGTGCATGTCCATTATCATGGCACAAGCTTTTTGTGTGGACCTTGTCCTTTTTTTAAGAGGAACGCATGTAACAATAGATGCGTTTTTTCAAAATACCCAAATCTAGTCTATTCATGATAAATATCTAAACTCTTACATAGTTTGGCGAGTGAAAGAGCTGAGATTTTCTACTCTGGCGCCACAAAACGACTCACATGTCCATCTAATAACCCCAGCTCTCTATTCCTAGCGTTTTTTGCAAAATATGCTTTCTTGAGATTCTCCTCCCCTTGGAGAAGCACAATTTAAGTGAGCACTTGAATAAATTTATTTGGACCAATTTTCGCCAAAACCTGAGTTCATTTTTGAAGTGATTAGCATTTTTACGCTAAAATAGTGGTGATTTAACCCCTAAATGCCCAAGCCCTATATGAGCTTCTTGGACTTTTCATGAAACTTAACAATCAATCAACCTTTTCATATATCCCATTAAGTTTTTTTCAATTGTAATAGTACAATTTTAAACTAAACATGTTAGAGATTACATAGAAAAAGAAAACACAACAATATCACTTATAATTTGAAAGATTATAACGTTTGAACATGAGGGTGTTAAAACTGCAAAAGTGACTTAAAGTCTTCTAATCCTCATTTCACATGTCAAATCTAAAAAGTTGGTCATCAAAAAAATATGAGGTTTAAGGTCATTACATGTCTAACTGTAGTCAATTTACAATTTTAAAAATCTACTCCTACATTTTTTTGAAATGGATTTCTAATGTGGATTTTTCTCCAAGCTCTAATGTATTTGAGGCTCATTTTCAAGATCTTCCAACACTAGAAAATTCAAGATTGCAGTGGACACCCTTGTACAAAATCTTGAGTAGAAAAATCATCAACTTTCATTTTCAAAATCAGATTTTTGAAATTGTAAGTAGATTTCAAAACAAACTCATATTGAAAGAAAAATACTGAAAATAATGATTTGATAAGGTTTTATTCACCTTCAAAGCTTCATAAAGACCCAAATCTGGTTGCTTGGGCATTTAGGGGTTAACGGATGGTATTCTGACACCTCTCAATCAAAGGATCTCTACCTTTGCCAAAAAGGTTGGATGGAAGTTGTTGATAATAGCTGATTTTATGGAATGGCCCATTCTATCATTTTTTTCCCCTTTACCTTTGAACATTGCAGAGTGCATGCAATGTACGTGGAGTAACGTAGGTGCACCCCTAAGCATGGAAATAAGGGTTTTGGAGTAGGTAAAACAATTGACTAACTTTGGAAAAAATACTATAACTTAGGAAATGGAAACCAAAAATATTGGCATCACTTTTAAGTTTCCAAATGCAAGCATTTGTTCACAAAGATTTTTCAAAGTTCAAAATCACTGAAATTGTAGGAACCATATGTAAGAGATGCTAAAAACAAGGCTTGTGATTCTTAAATAGTGAGATGGGTACTCAAAACCATCATGGAGTCACCCACAACCATCACTTTGTCACCTATAGCTATCACTTCAGTACCCATAACTACCCTGACTTTATCAATGATGCCCATGGAGATGTCACGCCCATGGGTGCAGCTACCTTAAAGGCATTTAGTTACAAGCTAGCCAGTTGATTTTGAGAATTTCTAAATTGAATTAGAAGTTTAGGAAAAAAACCAACCATTTAAGAGGAAAAAAAGAGAAAATTCTTTATTTTTATAGGCTTAGCCGGGATGATACTCTAGACAACCGGTTGGTACAAGAGAATCTAGGATATTGTTTGGTTAAGCTAAAATAACTCCTTGGACTACGGTTGCATGTCGCTCAACCAATAAAAAAACCCAAATATAACATCCTATACTGTACCTTACTCGCAGGTTTGGCAAGCAAATGCTGAATAATGAATTACAGTGCGAAATTGGGATTAGGCAACTTTAAAAAACTTTAAAAATTTTAGTCAATTTTAAAAAAAAGCAATATTTAGGCATTCATTCAAGTCAAATATTATAAATGAGGTAGTTAGCTATTGTGTCTAATTGATATGATTAACAACTTGAGATGATCTTCATTTTAGTATTCATTGATAAGATGGCATTCATGAAAAAAATTGTAGTTGCTAATTTCTTATGTTGCCTTAATGCTTATTGTATTTATAAACCAACTTTTGCTTGTGTTTTTATATGAAAGTTTTATTTTATTTTATGTGAGGTTGTGTCTCAATAAAATGAAAATTATCCAACAAATAATTATACAATGAATGTTTAGAGAAGTTGACAAAAATGAGTTGGAAGCATGTGTGTTGCTTGATTTTGCAACTTTGAGCTCAAATTTTATATTGTGATTTATGTGTAAGTCAATGTAATTACAAAACTTATTTGATAGTGTTTTTGTTCTAATTTCAACACCTTTTTAAATAATTTCTATTTTTTCAGCACTATTTAAAAATCATTTTCCAAAGTTTAGACACTGAATGTCCATAATTATGAAAAAAATTTGGTAAACATTTCAAGAATTAATTTTTGCCAAAGCTGCTAGTAAGGTAGGGTAACATTCAAATGCATCACAAACTTAAAATGTGAAAAATGCTTTTACCTTTGAACTTACACAAATATATTTGTGAAAACAATTTTTTATATGTTGCAGGCTTTGGCACACCAATCAAGAATATTTTCATTATTTGTGATTGAACATAAATCATCAAAACTATTGTGTCAAATGATTACTTTTTGTATGACTCATGAAATTTTGAAATTAGTATCTCATGCTATTATTGGAGAGTAACTTTTTTTGAATGTAATCATTTGTTGTAAATCATGATATCCTACTTTAAGTTTGACCTTTAAATCAATCAATGCATATGGCCTACAAATAGATTGTTTACAGTCAAATTAGAAAGCACATCATTAACAAATTAAAAGTGGTTCCAAACAAATTTTAAAAATAAAAATAAAACTTAAAAAACAAAAAAATCCTAGCTTTAGAGTCTTATAATTGTGAATTATGCGTAATAAACTATGCTATAATCTTATCAATATTGAAAATAAAATTGAATGTAAAGTTTCAAATATAATCTATATACATACTGGCAATGGCAATTGTGAATCGAAACTCATATATGTAATTCAAAATGGGGAGTCAACCACCTCTATTACAAAAACCCATACCAAAATCATTTTCCAAGTTATGGTTCATTTTGCGTGTTTACAATTTCAAATGAAGAGATGAATTGATGTTTTATTGATTAAATAGACAAAGGATTACTTCACAAGTTATTTTAATTAGTGCAAGAGTTTAAATAGTCAAGACCTTTGCTACTACTTTGGATAATTTAATATTAATTAGGTTCAAGTTGTGTAGAAATACAACATATCTTCCTATGCTTGTTCTCCAAGTAGGTTGTTGGGCACAATCTTGTGCCACTTTTTGGTAGCAACTTGATGGTACACCTTCTTTAATGTGACATCCTTTGCACAGTTCATAGTTGACATGCTTACTTACAAAATCCCATATGATTTTGGCCACTTGTCACAATATTTGAGGTAATGTTTAAATAAGGTAATTCAAACCATGTTGAGTTCATCTTAAATTACTCGGCAAAATTTTATTAGTATGTGTTGCAAATTCACTTATTTCTTGAATTGGTACATTAATTGTTGCATTTAGGTTGCCCCACACTAATTTCTTGATATTTTACATTACATAGATACTTATTAACACTAAAATAACTTCCATCAATAATTATTGCAATAAAAAAATATTTAAATGGCTTTGCAACATCAACAAAATTGTTAGAAAAAAATAAAACTAAGAGCCTCCAAGTCGTAAAAATACCATATTAGGTAAATTGGGAAAAACAAAGGGACCGTTTTGTACTCCACCTTAATCTTACATATAATAAATGTAGGCATACCTATAGCTCAAAGTCATAATTATTTGAAATTCTTGGAGGCAATCATTGAGATTTCACTATTGTACAGTACCCTAAGGAAAGAATACATAAGTCTCTTTTATGGGATTCAAAGAAGTTTGTACTATAAATAAATTTGTTTTGGCGAAACAAACATATCATCATGTTTAAAGGTACAAACTTAATTACAATGTATGAGTCAAATAACAAAAACTAGTTTCCATAAAGAAATATATATTTTACTAAATTTGGTCATGATCACCTTAACATTAAAATCTTTATATAGAGAATTTGGAATTTTTTTGGAAATGTTTGTTTGAAAGGAAGATGTGCATATGGATGTCTCCTACATATCCATGCAATCAAATCTCAAAAATTCATCGCTGATGTTTTTTAATCAACTTTCTTGTAAAACCATGATTTTGATACAAAAGAATTTACCCAAAATAGGATTTTGGTTTTTAGTTATTGAATTTTGGTATGCTTGATCATGATTGCACGAGGATTACATTCAAAAAATCTGAGAATAAAATGCCAATTATGTTCTTTGTTATACCAAATTCTTTGAATGCCATGAGAGGGACTTATGTACTCTTTCTTTTGGGTACTGTACAAGAAAGTGCAAGCTTGTTTTTTTGTAACATGCTAAACTGTACACAATGACATAAATAGTGGAAATCCTAAAATGTACTATTTTTCCCACTTTACCTATTATGGTGTTTAAATCATGTGAAATCCCAATATCTACACCAAATAGTGCATTTATGTTGCCCCACACTAAATCTCATACCTTACTCTTCTATTGCTGTAAAAACGGTTTCCATCACTAATTACTGCAATTTTTTTAAAGGGCCTTGCAACCACTACAAAGCTGTCAAAAAATAAATTAACAATGTTCAAGTTACAAACCATGTGAAATCCAAACATGGTCAACATATAGTTTGGGACGACCTAAATGCACTATTTGGTGTAGATAATTACATGCACCCAAACAATGAGTCATGAAGTAAGGTAGCAACATCCATAAGCGGTTGTGTCCCCATGGCCATCACTTGACAGTGGCAGGGCTAATCAACAAAAATCAAATGGTTGTGGATGACTAAGTGATGGTTATGGGTGATTAAGTGATGGTTGTGGGTGACTCGCATGAGGTTTCGAGTACCCATCTCACTATTTAAGAACCAACAAGCCTTGTTTTTAGCATCTCTTACATATGGTTCCTACAATTTCAATGATTGGACTTTGAAAAATCTTTGTGAACAAATGCTTGCAGTTGGAACCTTGAAATTGATGCCAATATTTTTGGTTTCCACTTCCTAACTTATAGTATTTTTTTCAAAGTTAGTCAATTGTTTTACCTACTCCAAAACCCTTATTTCCACGCTTATGAGTGCGCCTACCTTAACCCTTAAAGGACTGATCCTAAACCCATGGCTTATATAGAAGAGAGTGCACTATTCATGGGCAGTGAATAGCCTGTGGCATGTGTCCCAAAGAAATAATATTCTCCTCAAAAGAAGGAAAAGTCAATAGTGTATCTTGCCCTCACAGAAAGGGCAGCACGGACCTTGTACATCTCTTTACAAATTGGTGTTTTAAAAAATATAAAGGCATTGAAAGTAGCTATTTTTGACATTTAGTGATGTGGCACATCTCTCTGACCACTTTCAAAAAAAATTTGAAAAAAAAATCTTTTTCCACCCGAGGGTGTGTTTGCGCCATTGAAAGGACTTCGTCCTCTTGTACGGTTAGGGGTTAACTCCACAGGATAAGACAACCTAACCTAAATGCAATATTTCAGTCAAGTTAGATTGAATTTAGCTGTGCAAATAAATTGGGCGGTAAATACGATGACGTTAATACCGAGGTGTCGATTCGAAATCGGACACGTGGCGTCGGTGTTCCGAGGTCCATTCTGCGTCAATTCTCTCACTAGTCACTACCCGGAGCTCCTGCTTGTCGAAAGCCCATTTTGCATTTCTTAAATTCTGTATCTACAGTTCAGCAATTCTACGATTTTCGAGCCTACTGCTGTCAAATTAGTTGAGCATTTATACGGATTTCGAGCCTATCTATTGTTGTCGATTTAGTCGAGCAATTATTCTGATTTCGAGCCCTACTGTTGTCGATTTAGTTGGGGAGCAGACTGAGTTGCCTGAGGAAAACAGGAAGGTTATATTCTGTTTTTGAAACTCATTGTTATCGACTGGGCTTTGTGAATTGCCGTTTTCCGGTTAATCCCGAAAGGAAAAAATCGAGCTAGAATGGAGGGTGGAGGTGACAGCAAGGGCTCCATTGCCGGATCAAGTGACGAACAAGAGGCTGCTAGAGATGCAAGGGCAGATGGTCCTCCTCCTCGTACAGAAATGGGAGATTCTTGGGTGGTTTGTATGTTTCCCACATCTGCGTTTCACCAGATTGTAGATCTCCTTCATGATCTCTCGATTCGACCGATTGACATTCCAGTGCTTAGACTCAGTCCAATCGAGGAGGACAATCCAAAGGACCTTTTCTCGCGTCCAAAGGACCTATTCTCGCGTGTTGTTGCAGACGAGGTGAGTGAGCAGTTTCTTTTCTTTTCGTCGCCTTGCCTCTTTTTGTTTTTAAAGTTTGAGTGGAGAGGTCTCACAGCACCTTGAATAAGGTAAGAGGCTCATGAATTGAGCCTGTCAGGTCTGAAACTGAATTTTGGGGAGTTTGAAACTTTTCGTAAAATATTTTTCAGTAAATTTTTCTTGAAAGACAAGAGGAATTGGCATCTAATCCAAGTTGTTTCATATTTTTTGGAGCTTTGTGGAGTTAGTTATGAAATTTTGAAGTGAAAAAGTCATAGGGCTCTAATTAAAATGGTGCATCTCCTCAAATGTACTATGTTTGTATATGTTGTTTTTTTTTTAGTCCTTCAACAATATATAATGTAATGTATATTTGAGGAGGTGCACGATTTTAGAGCCCTATGGCCTTTCCACTTAAAAATTTCATAATTAATTCCCACAAAGCTCCAAGAAAAAACATCAAATAAATTTGAGTTAGATGCCAATTCCTCCTCGTCTTTCAAGGAAAATTAGGGTTTACGACATTTCAAGAAGTTTTACCTCCCTAAAATTCTGTTTCGGCACCTGAGATGCTCCATTCATGAGGCTCCTACCTGAGGTAGTAAAATCATATATGCTCACGGCATATAATTACATGTTTTTTTTTGTTGCAGATGAAAGCAGCCAGTGCCCTTACAATGATGAAACACCAAGTTCCAGTACTTCAGTCTCAAACACTGCAATGCCAAATGGAGCAGAATCCAAGGCAAGTGGAAATGGAGCAGAATCCAAGGGAAGTGGAACTCTCTGCATTAGACAAAGATCATTATCATCATTCGAATGCTGCTGGAGCAATTCTACTAAGATTGAGAATTCCCAGACGCCCTCGGTCGAAGTGCATGGGTTGGTCGAGAAAGCGCTCTGGTTTGCGCTTAAAGAAACATGTGCTTCGACTTAGGTCTCAAGGAATTCTCTAAGGAATTTGTTGAGAAGTGTCACATCAGGTGATGTATATGCCCAAGAAAATCTCACTCACTTGGAGGTTTTCTTTGTAAAACAGAGTGTATGTATCTCTATGCTCGATAGTGTATCTGATAGCGTATTTGATATAGTTGGGCTTAAACCCTAAAATCCTAAAATCTTAAAACCCTAAAATCCTAAAATCTTAAAACCCTAAAATTCTAAAACCCTGCAGTTGTGCTTTCTATGAGATTTTTGCTGGCGTGGGTTCTAGTACTAGCTAGCGCCTGTTTATACTAGGTTTTGGCGATGGGGTTTGTGTTGTTGGTGGCAGTGTATTCCCTAAACGTTCTCCTCTTTGTGAGCTTATTTGAGCATATTTGATGGTGCCAAGGGGGGTTGATATTCTCGTTTAGGGATCTGTACTTTTATTTTACTGTACAACATTCTTTGAGGGAAACCTTAAAATAAAGTTTCTTCGATGGCCTACAAACTCAAACTTGCCATTCTGTTTCTCTCTTCTTGTTTTTGTTTGTTTGATGTTGCTGGTGCTTCTTGTGATCATGTCATTATGATAATTTGGCTATTGCAAAGTACATCTCTCGAGTTTCAATGTCACAGTCTCTCGCTCTCTCTTCACTGGGATTCTAATTATGGTTAGAATCTTTGAGGAAATCATGTCAAGGTGCAGATTTATTCAAAGGATTAAATAGAGATTGATTGAAAGGATTAAAAGAGATCCTTGGAGTCGCAAGTAAGAATTTTTAGCAATCCCTATGAAAGGACACGACCTCTGATCTCAATTGTGATATTCATATGTAGCTGGCTAGTGTCTTAGGGGTGGTTCACACTACATCCCACATTTCATCATTACAAGTCCAACTTCAACATAAGGTCTCAATTTAGTTGAGTTATCAAAAGCAAAAAGGAGTACTAAAGAAAGTCATGAATGTTCTATGCAAAAATATTGATGGGACTTGGGTTGAAAGTTGAGTTTAGCAAAATGGTCCCACCTTCTTTGACGTGAAAATTTAAAAAAAAAAAATTGTCATGTAAGCAACCAAAATGTGGGACTTGGGATGTAGTGTGAGCCCCAAATCCCAACTTTCGGCTCTATGCCACTCAAATTCTTGGATTCCAATGGGATGTGGGACATGGGACTTAGTTTGAATTGCCCCTTAGTACCGTTGTTAAATGTGCTAAAAGTCCAATTTAATGCCAATAATTACATGTTTTTATTGGTAGAAGAAATAAAATTTGGTAGAATTTTGTTGAATTTAGCCACGTATGTGAACACTGTCATTTATGCAGGTTACACATTCTATACCAACCCCAGCCACTATGGTGTTTTCCTTCTGTCCATGGGGTAGCTTAGGTTGGAGCAACCCACCTCTTCATTGGGATGTCCCTTCAAAAGCTACATGAGCATCGTCTACCTCTTGACATCTCTACCCTTCAAGGACTGAAAACCTTATTTATTGTGCAAGTGAATACTCACATTCTAACAAATTTGTAAAATATTGTACTTTTAATTCGGAGAAACTTGATGAATACCCCTGAAATTTGCAATATTTGTATAGATATCCTTGATTTTTTAGAAAATTGCACATATATCCTTGGATTACTAATTTTAGGCGTTTATTTTGTTGTGCAAGTCACTTCCTTCTCCTTTTGTGCACACGTTTCTTCTTTTCCATAGCACTGTGTGCACAAAAGAAAAAGGAGATGGCTTGCACAACAAAACAAATGCCTAAAAATTATGGTACAAGGGTATATGAAAAATTTCTGAAAAACCAAGGGTATTTGACATTGCAAACTTTAGGAGTATCCAGCAAATTTTCCTTTCTAATTAGTATGAAGTGTTGAATTTCCCTATTAAAGGGAGATTTTATAGCTTAGCAAAACATGACAAGACATGTTTATGTACGGTTTGTCAAGTTGATGTGGAAATTATTTTATCAATGGGGAAAAAGATATCAACAATGAATAGTGAGTACCATGGTAGATTCAACTGCATTGAAAACTGACAAAAAATACTGAGTGCTATGGTAGATTCAAATGCACTAATATGATCAAAAGGTCATTCCTTTTTAAAAGTTAGTGGTTAATTTTTTTTTAATTGCTTTTTGCAATACATCTTTGCATATTTGAAGATTTTGGTTTGGCACAAAACAATATATAATTTATGATTGGGGAAGTTTTCTTAAACTATAGGAAAATATCAAAATATCTCTTAGTTCTTTCAAAATATTAAATGTACCTCTATACTATTTGAAATATCAAAAATATACTTAGTTTTGTATAAGAAGTAAATTATGTCCTTACTTATCTTTGAAAACATGTAATACCCCTAGTTTTCTTGTGCCTCTTTATTGAAATTTTTGTAAGTCATATTTGTACAAAAGACACTGACAAAGAAAAAAGGCATGTTGTTTAGTCAATGCAATGGCTTTGGCCACAATAAACTTAAATGCAAAAACTCTATATAAAGCTTGAAGAGCTTGCCTCCAAGATTTGACTTACATTCATCTTGCATCTAGTTTTTGTAATTTCCATTGTCCTCCCAAAATTTACTAGAATTTACATTGAAGAGGTACAAGAAAACTAAGGATACTAGATGTTTTCAATGATAAGTAGGAGGATAATTGACATTCTTACACAAAAGCAAGGATAATTTGATATTTCAATAATATAAGGGTATGTTTGATATTTTGAAATAATTGAGGAGCATTTTTTGATATTTTCCCTAAATTATATGTGAACAGTTAAATATCCAATGTCAAAGAACTTTTTGGAAAACTACCAACATTCATTCTTCATTTCTTATATTCAACTCATGTTTGCAAACTTAATTAGGCTAAAGCTATCAATTTTATTAGAAAAGAAATTGAAAAAAAGACTAGTTTTAATTGAGTGGTTTGAATATTCAATCAGTTCTTTTTCAAAAACTAATGCATTAAATATTAGTTATCCTCAAACACAAAATTAGTATGATGCATATTTTTTATAGCCGCTTCAAGCACCTTGGTAGGAAATAAAAACATGAAATGTTTACCTACTTATGGAATCTTCATGTAGTTCTGGATTTTTCATGTTCCTAAACATGTAAAATTCTCCCCATATTTTGTATGTGTTTTCTAGTTTGGATATATCTACCATTGTTTTGTCTCTTATATTGTGTAGATGTTTTTTCAACCTTTTGCAAACTAAAGCGAATTTAAATTATTACTTATAAAGTTTGGATAGTTCATAAATATATGGCATGGATGATCATAGATTCTTTTTAACCCCTAAAGGCCTGTTGTCCCTTCGAGGACTATTTGGGGTTCAATCATGTACCTATGAGTAAACTACTTTATGTAATTTTCTGAAACTTTTATGGGAGATGGGAAATTCAAAGATCTATGTGGGCATCAAATTTTTTCTTCATTCCAACATTTGTTGAAGTTATGCATGTTTTTCTGAAATTTTGGGGAGGGCTGCCCATCCAGGCAGCCCAAAAACTTCTTTAAAAATTATATATTTTTAAAATAAAATTTTGAAACTGGTTCTTTAGGTTTTTTCATACATGAGAAGCTTTGAAAGATTCAATTTCAGTCAATGACATAAAAGTTACAAGGAGTTTTTGTTTGCGGGCAATTATGGATTCTCTACTCTAAAATAAACTTTGAAGTCCTTTATTTTACTCAATTTTCAATATTTTGGGAAAAAAACTAAACTAAAGGAAGTAGATTGTTTAATACAACATTATCACCGTTGGGATTTGCATTTTTCATTTCAATAATTAGATTCTTAACAATTTAGTGTTTTGACCCATTCTCTACTTCTTTTTACTTATTGATTTTTCCCATGTGCTGTATAGTTCCAACTAATTTGAAAATTCTCCCACACATACCTAACTTGGTCTTCTACATGAGAAAAAAACCTCAGCTTTGCATAGAGCAAATTTTTTGATATAGGAGTGGTCAACTGTTTCTGAAATTTTGGGGCAATATAAAAAAACTTTTTCCTTTGCTTTGCATGTAAATATCTCACTCCTTTTCATTTGGAATAAGCTCTATTTTTTTCCCAAGTATCTCATACTGTCTAAAGCAAAATCTTACGGTTGGATTTCAAAAAAAAAAACAAACAAACAAACAAACAATTCCTTTCATCCCCAAAAGTGGCACTTTTCATTGTTTTTCACAGAAAAAATGGCATGGGCCTTTAGGGGTTAATGGAAGTTATGAGAAAGGTTTCTCCAAGAATTGCATACTATGTAATTTACCTTTGCCATTATCTAGTTAATTTAAGTGGTGGCAAGTTTTAAAAAATTACTTGATCTTAATAAAAATCATCTTTTAAAGTTTTTCAAATTCAAAATAATTAAAATCATAATCTTATGTTAAGTGCACATAGCAAAATCACATTCTATACACAGTAAATGAGAATTTGAGGGCAATTATTAACCCCAAAAAAAAACTTTCTTAGTTTTCAACATCCAAGGTAGCTATATATAACTTTAAGACCATTCATTGAGATTGCTAATGAAGGTGACGCATACAAACCAAGTTTTTAATAATTTATTTGTATTAAGTAAATTAATGAACTTTTATCATTGTGAACTCAAGAAGTAGAAATCAACAATAGTGGAATTGCTAACAAGCAAAAGGAGCTGTTCTTTTGAAACAATAATGGCATCCAATTGCGTTCAATAAATCTTTAGATTGTCAAGTGTTTGAAATTTGCAAAGTGAAGCTTGTAAACATGTTAAAACATTGTACAACATGTTTGTATCTTGCAAGATCTAGTTCATTTGTATAAATCACTTTTTAAAAGAGGATTATTCCCTAAAGGTCCTTTGTTCTTATGGGGGACAAAATGGTTATTGGCCAAGCTTATTTCAATGAATTTTTATAATCTTAAAAAATAAAAATAATTTGCAAGGGTTATGTGGAGATATAGTTTTTATCAAATTTGAATTGACATTTCAAAAACTTTTGGTGTTTTATAGGGATTTATTTGTTTGTTCAAGAGGTAGGTTGGGTAGACCGTTTTCCATTGAGTTCTCCCAAGGACAACCAATGAAGGCATGGCCTTTCATTGGAGTATGTCCAAAGCATATTGTATTAGATAAATACATCATAATATTAGATAAATACAACAACCTTTGAATTGCAATAATTATTATAAATTTGCTTTTTCTCAATTTGTTTTCTAGTGGTTGTTAGCAGTAGTAATATCTTTTCAATTTGTTGTTTGAATTTATGTGTTTCAAAAATAACCCTCATTAATTTGGTTTGCAAAAGTGGTGTGAATTTCAAGCACATGTTTGCAATGCATGCCCATGTAGAGAATGTTCCAAGTCTTTGTTGGCCACAAAAACTTGTGGAAATATGCCTAACATGTTTTAGAGCAAGTTGGACAAATCTATTTGCATCCATAGTGCACAAAATAGCCACCACATTTGGTCAAAAGGGCCTACAACTTTTGGGCAAAGGTCAATTCTTTTTTTATTAAGTAATTTGAAATGATCCTATCTCTCAATCCATGCGGTCAAACTTCATGCAAATCTCATCATGTCTCCTTGCACAAGTCTATGGCAACATCCTCTAATTAGATTTGTGAAAAAAAGGAAATTTTAGCTTTGGGGAGTCAAATATTTGAAAATGGCAGTTTTGAGTGTATTTTGAGAAAATATGAGTTTGGACATTTAGGGGTTAAACCATTTTTTTTCATTTTTTATAAAGATAATTGTTAAGAAATGCAAACAAGCATGGTATGTATAAAAGTCAAAGTACTCATGATGCAAGACATCCATGCTTTTACGAGTGATCAAAAGTTTCTAAAAACCAATTTAGTTCTTACATGGAGTCAACAACTCCATTCAAATTCTTGATTTTTGTTTAGCCCCTGAAGGGCCCTTGGGCTCTGGAGATATGATACCAAATATGGTTGCAACCAACACTCAAAATTTTGAATCAACTAGTAATTACGTGTTATAACCATACATATTGAAGGGTTGTATGATGATGGGTGCTTAATTTTTTTTGGAAAACCCTCATAGCAGGCTTTCGGGCCATTTAGGAGTTAAGCCCACTTGAAATTTTGTAATACTAATTTAGGTTCAATATGTCTTTTGAAATCATGATTTAAGTAGACTCCATTTGAAAGTACCTATTCACTTGAGTTCATTACGTCTTTTCAAGTTGTAATTTTAGACTTCTCTTACATGTATCCAATAATTAGTTAGATTTAAGAATTACTTTTCAAGTCTTGATTAAATTTGGTTCCATATGATTGTATTTGATATTTCATATTTTCATGTGTCAATGCAGAACCTGATTTTCTTTAGTTGAGTCTTTAATTCCATTTGAATTTAAGTGATATTACTTATTTGGAAAAAAACACCATTTACAAACTTTAACATCTATTTGAAAATTATACTTTAGAAAAATAAGGATTTTGAGAATTAACACAATTTACAATAAACTTGTAAATGATGAGATTTCTGCAAAATAATCTATGCTCTTTGTTTGATTTTGAACCCAAAATTACATACAGAGAGAAGAAGATATTTTTGAAACTACACCTAACCCTTACTTTTACAAACTCTTTGGAAGAACTCTAACACAAATAAGAAAAAATTCAATTGAAGAACCTATGGATTATTCAATAAATAGTAGTCAACTACTTAAAATTGCAAATTACAGTAGATTCCAAAATCATCATACTTTTGAGTATTAATTGAAATTTAAAGTAGGTTTATCACTACTAAAAATTCCAATTATATAACATATCTTTGAGATCTGAAGAACCAAATAATAGTTTTTTTTTTTTTGCATTTTTTTGGGTCATACAAATGAAAAAGAGCACCCTGGCAAACAAGAAAATCGAAGCAAAAAAATCCAAGCTTTGACTATGTAAGTATATCAATATGAAAATTGGACGTTTTATATTGGACCAAAGCTAGCACAGTCGTGAAAATAGTATATTTAAATATAGTTAAAAGAACCCCACCTAACTTTCAAAGAGAATTTTGAGTTTCACAAGCTAAGTTTTAGGCGTTTCCTATCTTCAATGAGTTTTTCACAAACATACACTTGATATTTCATATATCCATATAAAAAAGCGTGGGTTGTGTCATGATATAATGACGTGTCAATCTCATGATATAATGACTCATCTAGTCATAATTATCTATTTATACCACAAACTTTAATAGAGAGGGAGAATGGAGAGGAAAAGGTAAAAAGTGTGAGTGAAACGCCCCAAAGGGAAAAGAAGTGAGAGGAAAAGGCACCCAAATGGATGGCGAAAAGTTATCAAAATTATGAAAAGGTATTGGAATTTTTCAAATTTGGTATTTTAAAGCATTATTGGTAAGCAACTCTCTATAGCATTAGGTGTCTCTATGTTCCTTAAATTTTGAAATTTAGAGAAGACTGAGGGAGAAGGAAAGGTAGGAAAAGGATAGATCAAAATTCACATAGAAATGTCACATGCAATAAAGTGCGTGCAATAGCGCTATGTCTCTCTTAATTTCATGAAACTTTTTAGGTGACTTTTCATCCTCCCTTTCCCTACCTTTTCCTCTCCCTCCCCCCTTGCATTTTACATTTTGGATGATTGATGGATATCCAATGCTTGACAACCAATTATTTATAATAAAGAATTTCAAATTTATAAAAGAGAGTTTAGAAAAAAAAATCCTATAACTTTTCATTCTCCAGTCTTGGGTGCTTTTCCCCTTCTCTAATAGAACTTGTGATGTTAATAAAAAATCATATCATGAGACATATAAACAACCTAATATAGATGTACTAAAATTAGTGCTCTATTTGGAAAAAAATGACTAGTTTTTAAATTGATAGTCAATTTCCAACCACTTTATTTTGCAATTTCAATTGGATGACAATACACTAAATGCTACTTCTCTCCAAACCAAACATTGGACCCCCTCCCTTGCCATGTGTAATTGAAAAATTTCAAATGCAACTTCCTAAGCATAGAACAATCACTTTGTATTCAACCAATAATACTCAAATTTCATACTATACATTATTAAATCGAAATCAAAACCATTTATGTGCTCAAGTGCCTGAACGCGTACCCAAGACCCCAGCAAATTACCCCAGCAAATTACCCAGCAAATTACCCCAGCAAATTACCCCAGCAAATTACCCCAGCAAATTATCCCAGAAAATTACCCCAGCAAATTACCCCAGCAAATCACCCCAGCAAATAACCCCAGCAAATTACCCCAGCAAATTACCCCAGCAAATTACCCAGCAAATTCCACGCCCAGGACGGCAGAGGAGATGAGGCAGATTCCATAGAGAGAGCATCTCGCTCCCACCCGTTACAACGATATCCAGGGGGGTTAATACCCACCAGACGACCGGCTCGCAGATACACCCGGTCAACTTTACCGAACCCCCTACCGATTCCAGCACGGCATTTAGAATACCCGTCGAGGTATACCCCATACCCCGTCTAGTACCCGCCGGGTCTTGCCAGAGGGCTACCGACCTCCTCCGGAAGAGCTGAGCCAGCTCTCCTCGCAAGCTTCTCTGTTGCCGTGGGGCTTGGTTGTTGTTGTTGCTCTGCTGCACCTCTTTGCACGCGCTTGAATGTTTGCCATTTCTCACTGCTACGCACACGGCTAAGCCGTCGTCTTATAACTCGTTTTATAACTCGAAGCAGTGCCATTGCCTGGATTTTTTGAAAAAAAACAGAGAGGCCTGGGGTTTTGAACAGCTCCGTTCTGGTTTTCCCTGAGTTCGTGTGTGTTCGAGGGTTACATTTTCGGAGCTTGCCTCATAGCAGCAGCAGACGTACTGGTACCGGCCTTAAATTATTTGGTTTGTTCGAGGTTTGAGTTCGCTTGCTCGCTCGCTCGACTACGGTAGTTTTTTTCAAACCGAGGACTGTGACTTGCACGGAAGAAGCGAGGACGCGATGATGGCGGACTTTGATCTCATGGAGCTTGCTCCAGAGCAGGTAGGAGCGCCGTTTTGGTTTTTACTCGACTGCGTCCAATCTGTTGGCATCATTTTTCCCGCGTATTTGTTCGGTAGTTTGGCTATGGCGCTTTTTTATGCTTTTTTTTGTTTCTTCTTTCGGTCTAGTGTTGTTAGGTTAGGTGCTTTTTTTTGTGCCTTATTCTTTCCTGGTTATTTTACGGCTAGTTTGATACTTGACCGTGTAGTGTTTGGAGAGTGTTTGTTACTCCCTGGCTTTTATCTCTTTTCGTTTGTTACTGGCATTGTGTGGTGACGTTGTTTTATTTTATTTCAACCGTGAGTCCTAGTCGTGACGATTATTGTAAACAGAGTCTCTTATTTAAGCTGTTCTGGTTGTTAGGAGCTTAAGCTGGAACTGGCTGGGAAGTGTAGTTCATCTTATCGATTCTCTGGCTGCTTGCTTTACTGTGTCTCTAGAGAGAGTTTAGTAGTTGTAAACTTTCTGCATGTAGGTCAGGTCTTGAGGTTTTAAAAATCGTTAATGTCATGGAGGTCGTGAGAACGTTGCCGTACTCTATCCCGGTATCGGTGTCGATGTATCGGTATTCTTTATAGGTAGTTCGATGTCTGAATGTCTGGTAGTTTTAGTTTAGTTTTTTTCTTTTTTATCTACAGTTTCTTTTGCCGTGCTGTGGAAATACTAGTCTAGGAGGTTCACAAAGCGGCATTTCTGTCTCCTCTAGATACGAATAACTAGAAGCACGTATTCTAAGAGCTTCTAGTTGGTTCTGCAGCAAGAGGATCTCGCTTATTTACACCAGCAATTGTTCTCTACTGCCACCGAAGTTGTTTCGACGGGAGCAGGAGAGCCAGCTGTGATTGTCACTGAGACAACTACTGCCACAGTAGACATGGTGCATGATGGTATGGATATGCTAGTATTTGTATTTTCATTGTGCTTATTCTTGGTACACAAACTTGGGAGCTTTCCAAGCATTTGGTTTTGTGTTCGTTTGAGATGACAGTCGTTGTTCGGTTGTTTAATGACTAGTATGCCTCAGGCTTTTATAATTGTTTTTACATCTGAATTGATTTATGTGTATGATGCATTCTAATTGCTTTTGTGGAAGTAACCATTGCAGTTATTGATTTAACAGGAAAGTACGGGAACGGAAACACTGCCCCTGAAACTACTATTACTCCTCCTCCTATCGAGGTTGGTTGGTGTGGTATTGGAACATTTTGTGTTCGACTGTTTAAGGAGTTTTTGGTATTTGAATACGTTCATGGATTTTTTCTTAACATGTAGTAAACAGCAAGTTTCCTTTTCAGTGTCTCACAGTTTTACATTACTTTTTTGGACAGAACGAGAAGCCAGTAGTGTATCACGGTGAAGGGGAAGCTTTAGTTGGCCGTTCAGTAATAAAGAAATTTAGAAGGACAAAGTATGCTGGGAAGGTCATAGCCTTCGATACTGAGTGTAAGTGGTACAAGGTATATAATCCAACCTCCTTGGATGTCTTTCAATTCTACATCTTGGAAACACTAGTGTTGTCTATTCTCAGTCTACTTATGTTAAATAACAGAGTGGTGTGGTTTTAGACCCGGGAAGATTCTTATTCTTGTGACATTTACTTCTAGGTGGAGTACGAAGACGGTGACGAAGAGGAGCTTGAGTACAAAGAGCTCGAAAACCTCTTGGTAAATGTCGAGGAAGCGGACGCAATGAGAGCACTGAACGCAAAGAAAAAATCACTACCCGAGACGGACAGTGATTCCAAGAGGTAAAATAGAATTAGAAATTTCAAGTTTAAGGATTGAGTTTAAGTGGAATACCCTTAAGCAGCCACTACTGTATAGTTTTTAACTTGCCGTCACAGAATTTTAACCAGCCCAGTCTCTAATTAGTAGTTTCATCATGTCCATAGGTAGCCATCTCTTTTGTTTCCATCCAGCTCAAGTGCCTCTGATTGTGGCAAGGGCCATTTTTTTTCAGTGGCAATTTAAATCCCCTGTATGACATGTGTATTGTCTCATCATGATGTTTTCTCAGCCCTGGGAAGCGGGCTAGAGGCAGGCCTGCTGGGGTGAAAACGCCTGCTAAAGCGAAGAAGGTGAGCGCGCCCAAGTCACCGAAGTCGCCCAAGACACCCAAGGCAGCGACGCCAAGGAAGTCGGCCCCTAAGAAGTCAGACGAGGAGAAAGGGGATGGTGCGGAGGAGAAAAATACGCCAAATACTGGAGAGAAGCGGGGAAGGGGCAGACCCAAGAAAGATGGTTCTGCAACCAAGACGAAGGCCAGTGGCGACAGCTCGTCTGAAAGCAAGCCGTCGACACGGAAGGTTGCCTCCAACAATCAGGGCGAGTCTCGAACAGGGCGGTCTCCTCGTGGCAAGGTAGAGACTGGAGTACCCCTCTCCCAAAAGGAAGGCGTCCAACTCATCGGCACAAAGACAAAGAAGGAATTTAATGGAAAGCTGTATAATGGCGAAGTGGTTGGGTATGATCGTAAAACGACATACTACAAGGTACATTCTTGTCTTTCTCACTTGCCTCCATGGTACATGAACTATGTCCTGTTGATAGTTTCTCTGATTTTTCTGGTGTTCTGTTATATTCTTCATCTTGTCTGAGTTGAACGAATTGGAACCAGGGTATACTTACACATGCTTACCACTCATTAGAAGCTTTTTATATTCAGTAGCTTGTGCATCCAGGTTTTGTTTTCAGGTATAGAAAACTTCATAAGCCTGTCTTATGATTGTAGGCGATGCTATGTGTTCCAGGTTCTATACAGTGATGGCGACAAAGAAGACCTCACGCTGAAAGAGGTGAGAGCGACACTGGTTGATGGTCAGGGTACTCCGAAGACAAGAGGCCGATCTAAGTCTGCAGATCCTTCCAAACCTGGCGAAGAGTCACCAACGAAGAAGCAAAAAGTTACCACACCAAAGAAAGACGCTGCAAAAGTCCAAAGTCCCGCCAGGTATGCACTCTCCATTCACGTATGGTCTTCTTCAGGCTCATTTCAGAAGGGATAGTACTGACTGATCTCTACATTTATATTTTGTTTAGAGTTACTGAGTTATAAATACAGTGAACCACTGCGATAGTTAACCACAAGCTAAAAACTAAAAAACAATGTGGAAGCTAGTAGTCGATTATTACAGCAAATTAATTACATATTTCTATTTGTTCAAGAATCTTGGGAATGATACCATTTTTGTATTGCAACATTTTCTTACCTTCTTTCAATCTTCGTAATGATTTATTTCCAACTCCTTCATGGAAGGAAGTCGGCACATTTGGGCAGCAGGGGTTAAAAGCTCCAATATCTGCCTACCTAATATTTGCCAAAGATGTAATGTTATCAGTCTAGCCATGCCTCACAGCGGGCTGTAATTGCAGAGATGGGTCTCAGCCAAGGAAGCGGGGACGCCCAGCCAAAGCAAAAAGGTAAATCGATGATCGAATGAGGAGGAGCCAACAGTTTCAAGACTAGTTTCTGTATAGAGGTATATGTTGCTGTGTGTCCTGGAGAAGGCAACTCTGCCTGAGGTCTTGAAATGTTGAGCTTGGATTGAAACTACACGCACTTAGCAGTAGGAGCCTCCTAGGGGACGTTAGATTCTTAAAAGTGATGGTGGATGTGTTCATCTCAAGAGCTTTGTTATTTCTCAAGGGGCGTGTACTTTTCTGAACGCATTCCGCAAGAACCTCTGAGTTTTTCTTGGTCCCCAACTCAGCTTTTTCAAGGGACGGATCAGTGGGTGTTACCCTTTTCTAGCCGGATTACAGAAATGGGTTGGTTGAACGGTGTACATGATGGACGCACTCGACGGAAGGTGGCACATTTTGGGGCGTGTCTTGTGAAGATTGCCAATCCGACTCTTTTTTAATAAACGTAATTGTGAATTGAATTTTGTTTTTCTATTTTAGACTCCTTTATCGATACTGTTCCGGTTTTTCTCGACCCTGCCAAACAATTGGGATATTTGCCGAACGTACTCGGTTGTGTTCACTTCTTCTGGTTTTAGCTGTTCCAAATTTTTGGAAACTTTGTGTCAGATTGATTTCCTTGTTTCTGTTGACAATGTCACCACTGTATTTCGTCCAGTAAGAGCTGGACTTTTTGTGAATTGTACAGTACTTCGTCGATTATCAACTGGTAAGCTTAGCCTGGATAAGGAGTCCAGCCTCAAGGGTAATACTTCTATAACCCTTATGCAAAGCTACTGCATCCGTAGACCGTTCAATGTTTCCTTTTTTATTAACAGGGTTCTTAGTCACCTAAATGATTTCTCATCTGAATCTCAAGTCTTGAGATTTAAACGTTGATAGATCTCCATAAACAATCTTTGTGATAGTAGTCTCTCTTACTAGCACAGCCCCTTACTTAAGATTTTTCTAAGGTTAACGCAAGTTTTGTTTGACCATGGATATCATGTTTGTGAGCTGAGAAGAATGACCTATCTAACGTAGCAGAAGGTAATGCAGGTGTGAACGCAGTTATGAGGATAGTTGTAGGACAAGTTGATTAGCCCCTAAATGCCCACGACTCCAGAATCTGGTGTTTTAAACACTGGAATTTGGTACCGTGGTGGGCATTTAGGGGTTTGAGCTTACACCACTAAATGCAGCTGATCACAATATCTCCTTGTAACTCCTCAAGGACTGGGGAGAAATTTAAAGCTTTTTAAAACGTGAGGATGTATCATAAATGCACTCTGGACGAAGAATTACCATAAGACTTTCAAACTAAGTTTTAGATATTGGCCCGAAGATTACATGTGTGGTTGCATTTGCCCCAACACTCACTAAGGTAGGAGGCTCTAATTCAGACCAGGCATTTTGAATTGATCATGTAAGGTCACAAAACTACTGCACAGATGTTCGTAAATGGATCACGTTTTCTATGTTCAGAAATTGTACTTGAGTATATATTGTTTTAAGAGCATGACATAAGCCACTATTGTGTACTTATTGGTCATAATTGTGTTCATATTTGTGTTCATATTTGTCTTCCAATAAAAGATGTCATACTAAAATAAAAATTTGTTCTCAATGATGATTTGAGTATTGGAATATGGAATGGGTGATTGCATGCTTTAAGAGCCTTATTGGAGCTTTCTTGGCTATGTAGTGATTGCTTTTAGAACTCATGTGTTTCATTTACAAGCTGCCTTTGCATCATGAATGCTACCACCTTTGATCAAGAATAGCTACCTATGCACCTTTTGATTTGATAAACTATAGTTAATTCATACTAACTCAAAAAAATTCAATTCAAATGACCACAAAATCATCTTTTCTTTGGCTTTCTATCAAAAATATTTCCATTTTACCAAGCTACCCTGATTTTTGCATAGAAGCGCATTTTTGCTTAGATGGTCCACTCAAAAACCTCCTACCTTAAGGTATAAGACTCTAAAAGTGACCATGTTCTTAATGTGTCCCCTAATTAAAAATGAGTGACATGTTCCTTCATATATCTATTATTGTCATTGATGAGTTATGTAGACTTAAATGGTTAATTTTATGAACTTTATACCTTAATCTTTATTTGCAAGATTTAAAATAAACATTTTGATTCTATTTCTAAAACATTGAATTAGCCATATTCTTTCTCTATATGATTTGAAACAAATAATTTGATTTTTCTTCTAAAAGTTTTGATTGGCAAAAACAATGAATGCTGATATGAAGTAGAAGGGGGTCATGTCCATGGACTTGCCATTAATTGGTGGTTTAGTGGATAAAGTTTGTGAATACGTGTGCCATAGTGTGATGATATACACCCTTGCCATGAGTAGAGAAATGAGGCAACCACCCGGATTGGCAAATACATGGTAAGAAAATGTACACTTATTATGTCACTTCAATTCTTATCCAAATTCTGAAAAAAAAACATGAGCATGTAGCTTTGCTTTAGCTTTTCAAAGTCAAAGATGTTGGATGGCTAGTTTTGCCTCTGTAGAACAAATTGGACTTCTTTGTTTTTATAAAAGTATGCAAATCACTTGGTGGCATATTTTGGGATTTAACCCTTGAACCCCTCAAATGATCAAAAGTGTTTTCATGTGATTTTGCAAGCTTCTTTGAGGCATTGGATCTAATTTTTTGACCTTTGCTATAAAATACAATTTTCAAGCCATTCCAATGGTTCATGCAAGTGGAGCAATGGCAAGACAAGCCAAATATCATACAAGTGCTTTGAGAGTCTTAATTGGGTGGAATGTCTTAGTGAGCAAGGTGGCAAGCAACGTCTTACAAGTTGCAAGCGGTCAATACCCTTCACGGGATTCCTTGCGTGTACCTTGTGGTAGTAGGAGATTTGCTTACAAAGGTTCAAGCATGTTCTAAACCTTTGTTGTGGCAGGCCTCACCAATTGTGTCGGTTATCATTCTTTGCGCAATAGCAATTCAAAGCCTTAGAACTTAACAACCAAAGAAGTATGGTCTTCAATAATATGTAATTGTGTGCATTCACTTTTTATTGTGCTACTCACAAAATTTTAGGTGAATTAGGGGCTTCTAGAATTTTGTAAAACTTAACAAGTAGCAACTTCTTGTCAAAAGTTGAGATTTTGCCATCACATGTTGTTTAATCAAAAATTATAATCTCCCATCTTCCACGTCAATTGCTCTCAAATATTGCAAGCCATTTTTTAAGTAGGTGTCCCACTGTTTTCAATGGCCACTTTTTGTGAATCATTTGAATGACTAAGATACAATGCATCAAAGTTGTATGTGTCCCTAAACTCTAATTTTGGTGAAAATGGCTTGGGTGCCTAGGAGTTAAAATACAATACCATAAGCACTCAAGAGCTAAAGCAAAGCTACAATCATCTATATTTTACACTCATTTTTATTTTTCAAACATTGGTCAAATTTTGAAATGACAAACTTGGGAAGTGAGGCCTCAATAGGAGCAAGGAATGCTTGTTCATGACCATGCTCAATATCTTGTTGAAGGTTGTTAATTGTAATTAATTCAATTGTCTCATGATTTCAACACTAGGCTTGGCATAGTGCTCAAAAATAATTGTGGGCTCTAGTGGAGAAGTTCAAATTTTCATTAAACTAAGATTTTAGAAATTTACCACCAAAAGATCAATTTTGGGAGTTTTGAATTCTCGTATGGATCCAAAACCTTAATTTAGTTGAGAGTTACAAAAGTAGACAAAATGAAAAAATTCAAAAAGTGGAACAATTCTATTACTTTCATCCTTGTATTTAAAAAACCTAAAGTTATTCCATCTAGAATCCATAAATACGTTTGTCAATATTCAACCCCCATATTGTACATATATTGGATCCACATATTCATTGACTTTGAAATGCCCAAAACTTAATTGCTTTTCTTTTACCTTTGCCTACCCATCTTATAAATTTAAGAATGGAATGAAAATCATCGATTTCTGTAAGTTTTTTTTCCCTCAATATTTATGATGTTGCGTTCTATTTGTAAGGACGTTTTAAGATCCTTTTTATATTCTATTGTTGGAATTAGTTTTGGAAGAGTTTTATGCTAAACTAGAAAATAATTATTTTAAGGTGAAACAAACATCTATTTGTTGACTTCTAGAAAATTTGAAGAGAGAGGTTTGGAGATCTCTATCATGCACACACTAGAAATTTGACACTTTAATCTAGTATTATGTAGATGAATAAAAATTCAAGTTTTCATATGCACAAGATTTGTTTACTTTGATTAATTGTTCAAAAATTGATCATTTGATTCTAAAAAGGTTAAATTAGTCCCTCCAACTTCTTCATTTTGGAACATGTTTACAAAGGTTTACTTCAATAACAACAATGTTCTTAGGGGATAGAATTATTGCAAGGAGTTGATTCAAAAAAGATAAGTATAAAAGTTGGTTGATCTATAATCAAACAAATTCATATTACAACTTACCTTGATTTCTTGTTATGGAGTTCCAAAGTCTCTCATTTTTAACTAATCCATAGACAAATTTATAGGTTCCATATCTTCTTGGGAAGAGGCTTTGCATGAGGACAACTATCTTGAGGAACTTTGGGTACGTACCTTACTTGAAAAGCCAGCCAGTGCTATAATGATAGTCTCTTGTTGCGTAGTTCCTTGTTGCTCTTTTGTTTGTTTGAATTTTGTGTATATGCCTTTTATCTTTGTACAAACATATTCTTTCTCCAATTCATCCAATTGATCATTAGAAAAGTTGGTTGTGAAAGACTCAAATGTTGGTTTGAATGGATAAGGTTGTGTTGGCAAAACACCACCTTAACATACATTGATTATGATGCAAAGTTTGGACTTTGAGTGAGGTTATGGTAAATAGAGAACTAATAGCACATAACAAGGTATGGTGTGGTGGTAATATATTTGCACTTGATGTGGCAAATGGAAACACATCTAAGACTTGTAAACCAAAATTATTATGAATATTAGTCACTTACGTTTAGATTGATTGAGAAGAGAAAAAGCTCAAATTTTTAAAGCTAATGGAAGAAAATTGTTTTTTATTCACCAGCATGGAGAATAGATTTGACAAAGGAGACTTTTGCAACTTGCATTAAAGATTCTTTCTCTAGGAGACCTCAAACATTCTCTTTATGTGTGATGTACCAATTTACTTAATTATTCAATTTTGTTACATATGACAATTAAAACTTCAATCATTGGTTTTCTTTTGTAAAAGAAGCTTAAGTTTTACTTTTGTATATATATCTTATATCAATACTAAAGAAGGACATTTGCCTTCATTGAAATAAGGAATCCCAAGCACTTTATTAGATCTCCCTACCGCCTCAAGTACTTGCTCTACTTTAAGTTTAGGACCTTTTGTGAAATATATTGAAGCCTAAAGTATCCAAAAGAGTTATTTAAACAAAACATCTTGGAAAAGAGACTTCTTAAAAGTTATCCAAAGAAGAGATCTCTAAGATTCTAGCATTGTACACAAAAGAGTTATATGATGTTCTAAAGTTATTCTTGTACATTTGCGTCTAGATTCATTTGTTTTATCCAATAATTGTACAATACAACCATCGTCATATCAAGAAGAAGCATTTTTGTAGTTTCATCTCTTTTGAAATAAGAACATTCTTGTTGAATGGTTTTGCATTATGACATATGAGTTGACACATGCTATTGACAAGATACATGAGAGCGCTTCATCTAATATATGAAGGTTAATGCAGTGATGATGGGCTTCTATCCATGTTCACAATCCATTTTATGTGTGATGCATTTAACAAATCTCTCCTCACATACCTTTAGTTACATTTGTGACATAAAGTGTACATCAGCAGTACAATACACAAATGTTTCAGATGCAGTTACCTCACGAAGTTATTGTTGTGAACCAATAACAACCATCATTCCAAAGCGAGTAGAGAGAGGGCCTCCAAATGAGTACAAAAAGCTATTCCACATCTTATTGCCAAGCAAACTGCACAAATTGAACTATCATAAACATCTCTTTAATAAAAGTACTAAAAAAAGGTGTAAGTAATTATTTGATACAAGTACTGTGAAAAGTAGTGAATAGCAGTTACGCAATCAACTACATCCACTCTGAGCTGCAAGTATGATTGAGTACAATCAATATAATACTAGAGTATGATAAAACGTCCTCCTCCCACAAGTATCTCCTGCAAACGCAACTCTCACATGCAAAACTCTGTGAACGCAAAAGCTTTTCATGAAACCACAACAAAGCTCCTGAGGAAATTAACACAACAATCAACGACCAAAACCTTCTCAGAAACTAAATATACATGGAAATCTAAGAAACAACTTATCTACTTTGTTTGCTCGTCCATAATCCTGTTTTGTAGTAACAAAATACATTCTCAGTACATCGTGCTATAATGACAGACACAAGCTAAAACCACTATGACAGCATGAGAGGATGTTGTGCTATGTTAATGAAACCTGCATAGAAGAACAAGCCATGGAAACAAACAAACAAATAAACAAACAAACAACATGTGGAAGGAAAGGAAAGGAGGGGAACAATAGAGGCGGTCCTGAAAGCTAAAATATGCAGGGAAACTTAAATAAAAGTCTACTTTGTATGCTCGTCCATAATCATGCCCTGTACTAACAAAAACACATTCTCAGTACATCATGATACAATGACACACCCGAGCTAAAACCAACACAAGTTTAAGCAGACCATACAACATCAGAAGTTGTTCTGTTTTCTTAAGGAAACCTGCATGCAAGAACAAGCCATGAAAACAAACAAACAAACAAACAACAAGTGGAAAGGAAAGGAAAGGAACAACAGAGGCGGTCCTGAAAAAGCGAAAATATGCGTGGAAATTTAAATAAAAGCCGAAGATGTTTCAGACAGACGACATCCAGATGGTCATCACATATCGAGGTTTTAACTGCATGCTATCACAATCTTTCTGTCTGCTTGGTTTCCTCGTCCCCAAATCTCGAAGAAAAAACATCTACTCACCAAACCCTTAAAACTCTCTAAACCCTAGACTACTACAAACTCCTGCAGTTGACGTATCAAACAGAGGCGGAAGGGAACCACTCGATTCAAAAATCAGAGGATGACCGCAAGGGCGAACAAGCAAGCAAAACCAAAACCAAACCCTAACTAGCTCTGCCGCCATGCCCTACAAACGGCCACCATTATCCAGGCATCATAGACTCTCAAGTCTCTTTCCGGCTGTGGTCCTCTGGCCATCCTCCAGCTTGTTTAGATCAATAGCTTCTCGATGGCGTCCTTGAGCTGCTGAATCTGAGTCTTGAGCTGGCTGCCTTCATTGGTGGTGACGGAGCAGGCGATGACAGGACGAGAAACCCCACAAGCTCGCCCGAGCGCCTGCTTGGACGGCACGAACACGTACGGCACGTTCTTATCCTCCGCCAGCAGCGGCAGGTGCAGCAGAATCTCCAGCGGCTCCGTGTCGGCGGCCATGACCACGAACTCCGCAATGCCGCGGTTCAGCGTCTTGGTGGCCTCGTTGGCGCCTTTCTTCAGCTGCTTGTAATTCGCCGCTTGCTGCACGATGTCCGTGATCGTGGCCGTCAGCTGCGCGTTGGCGAGTGGGTACGCCTTCGGGTTCACGGCCTCGGAGCCCATGGCGATGGACGACGAAGGCGTAAGGGCGGGAGTTTACGAAGCGGCGATGGCGGAGAAACGCGCGGCGAAGAAGAAAAAACAAAAAGCGTGAAGACGGCTGAGAAGCAAAAGACCAGAAGAACGGAAGAGAAAGCTTACGGGGGACGGCTTTTAGGGTTTAGGGATTTACTGTTATAATTCTGAAAGGGGGGGTGTTAGATAAGATATGTATAAATCTTCGGGGATTGGTTGTTTTGGAAGGTGGAAAGAAGAAATTGATGCAAAAAAGAATAGTTCTGTGTTTACTTAACTTTTATTGCGCTGTTCTCTTCTATAATTAGTGAGAGTCGGGAGATAGGTTTTTTTTTTAAATTTCATTTGGAACTTATAATTGTGTGTATGTGAAAAAACCAATTAGAATACAAATATTTGGGTATGTGTTTATGTATAGGGCAATGTCCGAGGAGGGGATTGCGTGAAAAAAAGTGCTGACGAGGAGGGTGGAGCTTGACAAGGAGGCACTTTTCTTCACGCAATTCATGACGACGAAGGCGTTGCCCGACGTAAATCATGAGCAAAAAAGGATGAGAAATCAAGGATGAGAGTTCAAGCTGGATGAAAAATCCGTAATGCCTGATTATGCAAGAAAACCCAAGAAATTGGGCATTACATTGCAGAGCCCTCCCAAGAATTGAACGGGCAATTTCTTGGGAGTGGTTTACGAATTGGGATGGATTCCTTATTTTCTTCTTCAATAGGATTACTTAATTGACACCATGTCTTTTTTATTATTATTGAAATTTAAACCATGGAAGTGCAAAGGAACGCAATTTCAAGTTGTTTTAAAATAGGGAAAATATTTATGGATACCTTTGAAGTTTACCATATTTTTATAGATATCCTTGGTTTTTTAGAAATTGTACAAATACCCTTGGATTATGATTTTCAAGCATTTGTAATGTTATGCACAATAAAAGAAAATTATGACTATTGTTAAAACAAGGAGTGCAATAGAATGGAAAAGAAGCAGTGTGTGCTCTAGGGCAAAAGAAGTGGCATGCACAATAGAAGAAACGCCCAAAAATTATGGACCAAGGATAGTTGTGTAATTTTGCAAAAATCAGAGGTATCTATGCAAATATGGCAAACTTCAAGAGTATCCATAACTCTCTCCCTTAAAAATAATAATATATATTTTTTACTATAGGTATGGATTAATGTGTAGAACATTGTAGTGTAAACTAGTGTTTTATGTTGTACTAAACTTAAGAAATGAGTGGAGAGTTATAGTTCCAAACCTTACAAAGTAATAAATCATTCAGTCTAGGAAGTTTTAAAGTTGTAATGTTAAACTAGAAAATGGAATAAATTTCCATTTCATGAATGGAGCTAAAAAGAGATCAATTTTAATGGTCAAAATTGAGATGATCAAGAAGAAATTAGATGTTTTCTAAAATGTACTATTTGGTGGTATGGTTTCCACCCTTACATTATGGAAGGCCTCATGTGAAAAATTGTCTAAATAATTTGAAAGTTGTGTAATGAAGTGATGGAGACATTATGATAGAAATTCAATAAAAACTACGAGATGAAAATCATTTAGCTTGCTTGATGAGTCAAAAAAAAAGGTTTGTGTTCCAAGGACATAAATTGGTAGCTACTTACTTCCCAAGTGAAAGGGCTCAAATATTTGTTAGAGTAAATGTAGTCTACTACCGTAGTTGTTTTATGTTAGAAATTAAGGTGGTTTAGAGCCCAAGACATCTCATATATTGCCTTACATTGATTTGAATTTTGAAATCAATTGTAAAAACTTGACACTAAAAATTAAAGTGGAAGTTTTGAAAATTCTTTTGATGATCTCAAGGCAAAATCTAACATTGTTTGAAGGCAACAAATAAGGTTCATAAATAATAGAAGTCCACATTGTTGCCTTAGAGAAATTGCCATGTTTCATTAAAATTACTTTATTTTAACTAAAGACCACTCTTATTGGATAATCAATCTAATAAAATTGAAATTAATTCCTAATTGCTCTTCTTGGTCTCCTTCTTCACATCTTCTTCTTGAAAAGTTCATAACCTTATCAGTGCCCCATGTCTAGCTCCATGTTCAAACTACCCCAAATTTTGCCCTTACGAAAACAATCATATCAACAAATGGATCATGTTGTGCAACCTCTATATATATTTTAAATTAATTAAAGCTAAACATAAAAATTGTCTCTATTTGCAGTTGATCAAGTGTATTTCTTATCGCTTTCTTAACACATGTCAATATCTTTACATCCAAACTTGAACTCAAAACTTCCAAATTTAAATTTGTAAATGATGAAATATAAATTTCTACATTCATCTCAAGGTGAAATAACAAAAGTTGCACACCTAAGGTCCACATGTTGGTATGATCAACAGCTTAAATGCATGTATAGATAACCTAAATTCCTATTGTCTACAATTGAGTTGCTAGTCTATTTCTTGATTTATAAAGTTGAGAAATTTGTTTTATTTTCTTAGTGGCCAAAGTGCACACACACCCTAAAATGTATGCAGGTTAAATACAAAATCATACATAATCATCCACATCAGCACATTCATCCTTAAAACCAAATATGACTATACAAGTTATCTCAACTAATGCAAGAGTCTTAGTTTTAATGCAAAACTCTTCTACAATAATTTGGATGAATTTAAGACTAGAGTAGGTCTAGTAAGTGTGAAATTGAGCATACCTCCTATTCTTATTCTTCAATCAAATTTTTGATCACAATCTTTTGCCACCCTCTTATAAACAACAATTCAACGACATGGACTCCGTAATGCAATACAAATTCTTCAAAGCACACACTTGAAATTCCAAATGGTTCAAGAAAGAATCATCAAAATCAAACTAGACATCACGCAACACTTGAGATTGTATTTAATTATTATAACCCATAGTGTATCACTAAATTCACCTAAATTATTAGTGTGAACTATCTTATCCTATTGGTGTACCTACACCAAATAATGCATTTAGGTTGCCCATACTAATTTCTTGACATTTCACACTATTGAAATATTTACCAAGACCACATTAACTTTTGTTAATAATTACTGCAATTAACAATGGAGAAAGCAAGCAAAGGTTGGGGGGAGCAACAAGCGTTAAAGTTAGGGAGCATGAAAGCTAGAACTTTACACAAAATGAAGAAACATTGTAGCATAAAGAGAGTTGCATCATAACATTTAGTAACATGAAGAGAGGCTACAATTTCCTCTCTTCAGGTATCATCCATGAACTTCATCTTGACAAAAAGTATATATTATTATTATTATTTCTTGACATGGCTTGGCCCCCACATCAATGTATGTGCACTAAACTGAGCCTCTCTTTTATAAACTCTCTGACAAGTTTAGCCAAGTGTCCCCATAGCTAAAGAATGGTGTGGAATATTCCACACCATTCTGTTGGAGGGAGGGTAGCCTCTTGGTAGTGCTACTAAATGTTATGTGATGCCCGTCTAGGTGGCCAAGGATAAGTCATGCGGTAAATTTTCCAACGTAAGACAACCTAATTGTTAACCCCTCACCGCCTAAGGAGCCTGAATTGGGCCTCTCTGAATTTTATTCAGAGATGTGGAACCTTTTTTCAAGATTTTTTTTAGTGGTCATTATTTTATTTAAATTCTTATTGAAGTCTAATTTCAGTATCAGGAGTCTGCTTTTGAAAATGAATTAACATGATTTGTCTATTCAAAATTTTGTGCAAAGGTGTCCATTGCAAATCTTCACTTTCTAGTGTTGAAGGCTCTTGGAAATGAGCCTCAAGTACACTAGAACTTGGAGAAAAAATCACATTAAAAATTCAATGTATGAAATTTTAGAATAGATTTTGAGAAGCCGTAAATTGGTTAGGGTTATGTATGTTATACTTTACATAGTCATATTCTTTTGGTATCCTCAATTTTAGGTTTGAGGTGCAAAATGAGGATTGCAAGACTTCAAATCAGTTTCGCAGTTTTAACACCCTCATAATCAAACGTTATAATCTTTCAATCCATAAATGAAATTGTTGTGATTTCTTTTCCTATGTGATTTATAACATGTCTACTTTGAATTTATACGGTTGCATTTCAAAAAAATTGATAAGATTAATCAAAATACCGACATTTTGTTCACTTTCAAGCAAATTCTAAGATACTCAAAAACACCATGGGCGGTGAGGGGTTAAGGTAACCTAAATGCACTATTTGGTGTAGCAAATCTACTTGCTTCATAAACTTGTGCGTGCTCGCTTTTTAGGGCTAAGTTTTTTAGGGTTAATCTCGCCGGTATCAACACGACGTACGATTCCCCCGGCGATCCTCGCCAAAGATTCCCCAGGACAGAACAAATCCGAAGCGGGCTGCGCATGTGCCTGCATCGACGAAGTTTTCCAAAGAAAAACTCTAAAAAAACTCTAAAAAATGATCCATGACGGCTCAAGCACGTGCGACTTGCCGAACCATCACAGCCAGAATCCGAAGCCGAGTAAACTTAACAACAATAAACTTAAGCTTAGTTGAGAACCTCGTGAAGAAAGTGATTCAGAATCAGATCGTACATTGAACGAGGATTATTTAGCCTTCTCTCATTACGCACCAGATTTTAGGGTTTTGGAGCATCGCTGCCTGATCAATCAATCAATCGATCGATTGAGCTTTTGCACAAGCTTTTTCTCGCATTTAATTGTCTGAGGTCTTCGCCTTTTTTTGGTTTGCTTTTCTTCTTCTGTTGATCTGCTCGCCAGCCATGGATTCTAAGACCATCACGAAGGGCAACCCTAAGGAACACGGCTTCTATATGCCCGCGGAATGGGAGCTTCATGCGCAAACCTGGATGGGATGGCCGGTAAGTTTATGTTGCATTCTTTCATTCCCTTTCTCTTTTAATTTTGACATTTTGTACCGATTACTGAAATGCGATCGGGTGAGTTAGGGTTTGATGTTGTGATTTTGATCCTTTTTTTTTCTTCTTTTTACCGATGAGGTGATGCGATCGGGTGTGTTAGGGTTTAATGAAGTGATTCTGATTTTTTTCTTTCTTTTTACCGATTAGTGAATGCGATGGGGTGTGTTAGGGTTTACTGTCGTAATTTTGATCTCTTCTTTTCTTTTAACCGATTAGGTAATGCGATCGGGTGAGTTAGGATTTAATTTCGTGATTTTGATCTCATTTTTTCTTTTCACCGATTATTGGAATGCGATCGGGTGAGTTAGGGTTTACTGTCGTGATGTTAATCTCTTCTTTTTCTTTTCTTGTCTCGTTTTCCTTTTTTGGATCGCCGCCAATGGATGCCATGCGCGGTTTTGAATGATGGCACTGAACCTGGAATTTTGGTAGATTTTTAGGTTTTAGTGGTAATGTATGTATGTGTTTATGTACAAAATGTGAGCGACGCAGGTGCGTGAGGATAACTGGCGGGAGAAAGCTGTTCATGCTCAGCGTGCATTTGTTGAAGTTGCTACAGCGATTTCCGAGTTTGAGCCTGTAACCGTTTGCGTTGCCGCCAGCCAGGTTTGTTTGTTTGTTTGTTTGTTTGTTTGTTTTTGGTTTCTCCCTTTCTTTTGTACTCCCTCTGTCTCTCTAAAAACGTCCAAAAAGCTTCCTTGCAAAGGATTAACTGTGTTTTTAGTCTTTTTGCCAGTGACACATGCATTCTAGAATCAATATACCATCTACTAAATGTATGCAAAATCTCTAGTTTTGATGTCGCCATTTAGACACCCAAATTCCATGCAAAAAGTACCATATTTGTGCATGCTGCCAGCTCCTCATTATTGATGATTTAAAGATCAGTAGCAACAATGGTACCTCATATGGGCAAGGCCAAGCTTGCTAGGAGAGGATTGCTCTCTAATTGCTTATCTTGCCCCCATGAGATCATTGAACATCGCAAACGCTTTAACAGCATTTGAGATCAGCAAAAGGGAGCTTTTAGGGGTACAAGAAATGTGTCTGATTTGGACGTTTTTAGAGAGACAGAAGGAGTAGGTTTTTTCTTCTCTTTGGATTTGACTTTGAGGGTTTGTTGTAATGATTTTCTGCTTTTTGTGAATGTTAATTTTGGGCCAACATCAGTCCTGATGTTTTGACCTGCAAGTAGTCAGTGGGATGAGTGCTGCTCAGGGGAAGGCTACTCCCTGAAATGTACATCTATGATACATTCTCCACGTAGAACGTACTCTGGATGTCCCCTGAGTAGATTACTCCTGTTAAACTTGGTGCAGCTGCTCTGTTTAGTTTTTGACCTTTGGTTGTACGTGAATTGTGATTTATTTTTTTAATGTTTGTGCCGATTTTAGTTTTTAAGACTAAAATAGGAAAGATGGGCAGTGGGAAAATGCCCGCAGCCAGTTGCCGCTGAATGTTAGGGTTTTGGAGATGAGTATGAACGATGCTTGGTTCCGAGACACCGGACCTACTGTGAGTTCTCTACTTCTCTCAGCTAATTCCACTTTCGTCCAGAATGTTCCTATTTGTACGCTTTGTTCCCCTGATTTTCTGAGCGTGTTTACCTTCAATACTGATTTCTATGTGCACAGTTTGTGGTGCTCAATAAACTGGAGACCGAAACAGAAAGAATCAGAGAAGTCGCAGGCATCAAGTGGACATTTAATGCCTGGGGTGGTATGTTCACCACACATATGTGTCTGTCCTCTCCTGAGTGAGTTAAATGATCTATATATATATATATATATATATATATATATATATGTATATATATATATATATATGTATATATATATATATGTATATATTTGCTTGGGACTCAATACAAAACATTTTTCAAAGCTTCGTCTAGCAACAAGTCTCGTTTGTTCAATTGAGACTATGTTCACGGTTTCATTGAGTGACATTTTTTGTACAGTCGAGGACAAAAAGATAGATTCCTTACACATACCCCTCCCCATCTAGACTATTCCTCACCAAATTTAAAACTAACTACATATTCTGTAAGATGAGAATGGGAGTCGAACGGTTTTAAAATTTAAAATTTAAGGCGTTTCAACCAAAGAGAAGTGGTAGTAAAAAAGTTTGATTTTTTTGTTGGAATCATGCTTAGAACACTCCTGAATCCATCTACAAGAATTGAGGCTCTTTCAACTTCTAAACTCAAAGCTGCAGTATGGAGCCAAAAAGATGTCGATAGACATTAATGAACATGGCTTACAAAATTATGCTTGGCAGGGGTTAAAGGCATGGCGGAACAATAGTCTACAATTTCAAATTTTAATTACCTTTGGCCCCCTTTCTCAGCTTTCAGAATATGGGCTTAGTTTTAAAGTTGGTGAGGATAAGACTGGATGGGAAGGGTCTGAATGAGGAGTAGATCATTTTGGCTATGTTTCTGTGTTTGTTATCGTGTATAGCAAAAAATATGTGAATTTTGAGAAGTATGCTTTTGCTGCAGGAATTTTGGGTGGCTGTTACGATGACTGGACTGAAGACGAGCTTGTTGCTCGGAAGGTGAGCTAGTACATTGATTCATAAGTCGATCCCCTGCTTCCATGAAATTGTAAGAGTTACCACTTGAATTTCCGGCTTATTGACATTATGGAATGTATTGATATGTCTGTTTATAGCAACAAATAGTGGAATCTAATGATGTTTGTGAGACGTTCATTTCTCATGGCAAGACGTTGCTATGAATCCGTTATGAACTTCAATTGCTATTGATTGACATCGTCAGTTTGATATCTGTAGTTTTATTAGGATACGATTTGAGTATCTCTAGCATTCCAATAAACACTGCTAAATCGACAAACTTAGCTTAAATTTGGTCTAACTTTGACCTTGTCTCGACTAAGCCCCCTACATAAAGCTATACCTATGGTGCACGTGGGTCTGAATCATATGTTGAGACCCAAGCCATCCAAGTACTGAATTTGAAGATCTAAAGGTTTATTGCAGATCCTGGATGCGGAGCGTGTCCCGCAGTTTCTAAATTGCATGGTATTGGAGGGTGGCTCCATTCACGTGGACGGAGAAGGTAAACAAAACTTCTACTGGAAATGTGTATTTGTAATCTTATTTTTCTCACCTGGTGTTGCAGTTCTGAGAAAGCTTGAGAATGTTGTTGCATTGTGCAAGGGCCTAATTTTCGGCCAACCTGGCAGACATTCCTAACCCTAAGTACTGGGCTCGGTAGGGACATGTATAACAACTGAGGAGTGCCTGTTAAATTCAAACCGAAATCCTAATATGAACAAAGACGAAGTGGAGGAGCAGCTCAAACTTTATCTGGGAGTCGAGAAGGTGATTTGGCTGCCACGCGGTCTATATGGTATATTACTATCCCTTCTCCTGTATCAAGTTATTATTCCAGCACGCAATCACAGAATGATTGGTCGGATGCCAGATACAGATTTTTGAATTTGTCTTTATAATTATGCTCATTTGTCTCCAATTTGATAAAAATTGAAGCTTATTTGGACAGAAGCCGAGGAGATCAACGGTGAGTGGTTGTACTTCTGCATTATGAATTTTCACATTATTAGTTTGATGGTTAGGTTTGTGTTGTGACCAGGGGACGATGACACAAACGGCCATATCGATAACATGTGCTGCTTCGTCAAACCTGGAGTAGTTTTATTGCATTGGGTCGATGATGAGAGCGATAAGCAGCGTGAAAGGTCGGTGGAGGCTTTCGAAGTTCTTTCTAAAATCACAGACGCTAAAGGACGTACATTGAGTATCTTGAAAATCCATGCTCCAGCACCCCTTTCCTTTACACTTGAGGAGGTCTCCAGCTTAGTGGTAAGGCTTCTTTCAGTCTTTCTTTCTTTCATATGGAGTATATTTAGAAAGATTATTGCAAGGACTTTTTAGACTTGACACTGCCCCAATTCGAGCTGGCTGGATGGACGACAACTATGACCCTGAGTATCTGATGCCTGGACCCATTTGATGTCGTGCAGCAAAACAATGCCGTGGTCAGGTACGAGGGTCACCGTCTGGCAGCGTCGTACGTTAACTTTTTCATTGCAAATGGCGGAATAATTGCTCCTGCGTTTGGAGATGTAGCCGCTGACAAAGCAGCTGAGGAGGTTCTTCGCTCGGCATTTCCTACACACAAGGTGAGTTTGCGCTTCTTTGAGCGTCTGCTGTGAAAGTGTAGTGAGAACATCTTAGTCACTTGTCATCCTGCTGAATCTTACTTAATGCATTATCCTATTTTATCATGGATCAGTCTTCTCTCTAGTCAACTCAATTATCTGTTTGCTGGACCATCAGTCAGACCTAAGCATGAAGGAACTGGTTTCCAGTCGGCACTTCAAACTTCCTTCAATATGTGCAACTTATCAGTATAAATTAGGGAAATTTCATGGATACCCCTGAAGTTTGCAATATTCTCATAGATTCCCCTGCTTTATCAGAAATATCGCAAATACCCTTGGACCAAAAAATTTAGGCGTTTGTTTTGTTGTGCATGCCACCACTTCCCTTCTTCCTTTATGCGCACATTACTTCTTTCTTGTTGTGCATGTGCACAGAGGAAGAAGGGAAGTGGCATGCACAACAAAACAAACGCCTAAATTTTTTGGTCCAAGGGTATTTCTGATATTTCTGAAAAAGCAGGGGTATCTATGAAAATATTGCAAACTTCAGGCGTATCCATGAAATCTTCCCTATAAATTATGTACACCATTTACAGTGGGAATGACTGAGGAGACACCCCCAGTTGCTACGTGGACACCATCCCCTATAGCCCAACCTATTAAACTTGAGATTATTATTTTGTTGAAATATGAAATAAAATCAAAGCAATATTTTGGCGCACGTTTGCATGTACAAGCATTGCAAACATGTAACAAATATGTCTCATTCGTGACATGGTCAAGAGTTAGACCAGTTGCTGTCGCTCCCTTCATTTATAAGTTTAACTCTTGACCATGTCACAAATGAAACATATTTGTTGTATGTTTGCAAGGCTTGTAGATGCAGATTTGCGCTAAAATATTGTTTTGATTTTATTTCATATTTCAATGTAATAATAATCTCAAATTTAATAGGTTGGGCTATAGGGGATGTCCACGTAGCAACTGGGGGGTGTCCCCCTAGTCATTCCCTTTACAATACCCTTGATTCTTGTGTTTGCGAATTCTAGCACAATCTGATTATGACCGTCCCTGTGGGATTCCTGTGGATGCAGGTTGTCATGATTCAATCTGCTAGAGAGATACTCTTAGGCGGAGGCAACATTCATTGCATCACGCAGCAGCAGCCTGCTGCTTTCACTGCGCTTCATCCCGTGGTAGAGGATTTTGTGGTGGAGCCTTCGGTTTCTACCAAGGATGCGGACGTTGATGCGGACGGTACTGCGGAAAGCAGCACAAGTGTGACAGCAGTGCTGGTCGATTCCTTGCTAACAGCGTCCACGCTTATGAGCTCCCAAAAAGGTTAGTGTTCTAGAATCTGGATGTTTTTCTTACTAGTAGTCCACGCTGCTGCCATTTCTATACAATTTTACAGCAGCTCACTGAGTTGTTTGCGTTAAATACTAGCTATATTTCGGCTACTTGCAGCGGAATGTATTCGAGGGTTTCTGATCTGTTTTTTTGGTCTTAAGTACCGAAATTTTCACCATGAGGAAAGTATTCTTTGTGAGGGTAGTGGGCTCTACGTGTACCATAGGCTCCACAGTGTAAATTTGCTCCTTTGTTTCTGTGTTTTGTGAGTGTAAGCCTGCCCTCCTTGTTTTGTGTTTTGTAGTTGTGTAAACTCCTCTTAATTGTGAACTTATTTTGCATGCAATCTTGTGTAATGATACTGCCTTTCTTTGGGGACTAGCAGGCTTTTAAAATGCTCTCTCATACATGTATTATAGAAATGTCCCGATCCAATGCTATCCACTAATTATCAATACTTTCGATGCTGATTTCATTATTTTCTTTTTGGTCAATAGATTGATTTGTAATAAAAGGTCATTGAATTAGTTCAATAATGTCGGGAGTAGCGGCATTAGATTTATGTTTGTGATTACATCGTATTTGTAAACACTAGGTATTTAAAGAATGTTAGCATTGAAATAGATATCATTCTAATATTGTTTTGGTGGTAAATTGTATAACGTATACTAAATAAAGTAAACACAACACTAATTTTAGTAATATTTTGGCTCTAGCGTCATGTCTTTTTAGTTGTCCTTAGTGCGTATCCATCAATTAATAAAAATCGCATTAAATTCATTTATAATTGGTGGCTAGGGCTTTTGGGATTGTGCTTATCGCTGAATATGTATAAAGTTTTCAAATAGATGTGTACACAATATGACCGTTTTCTCAATTTATATAAAAATGTGCAATCATAGCGTTTGTCATTAAAAGTGAGGAATTCTAGGCTTGGACTAGAGGTACGCAACTAGGACATTAAGAAAACTTCGTGACACCAAAAAAGGAGTTGTTTAAATCAGAACCGTGTCATTTGATTGTCCCACCTTGACACGGTAATTTTCAACTAATAGGAAGTCTCTTAGTGTGCAATAGTAGGAAAGAATATTTCACTGCTTATTGAGGAATCTTAACAATTGTAAAAGAAAAGTAAGGAAAGTTTTATCTCACAGTATTTTATGTATTTGGATGCATTCAGGTGTTGGTGAATGTGTTGTGGAATGTGTTGATCATGTGTGGCTTCTACACGACTAAAATGTACCCAGCTAAAGAACTACATATTGGCAAGATTAATTATTAGCATTCAAGGTATCCTTTTAGTAAGGCAAAAGAAGGTTGCTTATTGTCTGTCGATGAAATTGAAGGGGAGGCAGTCTTTGAATACGTACTCCTATGAATTAAGGTAAATACACTTGAAATTGTCTCAATAAGCTCTATGGGAAAGCAAGAGAAGTTGGTGAAGAAGTTTGCATAATGGCAAATGTTTGTGAAGCGAAGTTCAGGGGATCGGTTGTGCAAATTTTGGAATCATTTGAATGGGAAGGTTGTTGATCATATAAGCATAGGGAATTGATATGTGTACCACACCCTTTGAACTACTGTACCACACCCCAGGGTAAATTTTAGATTTCTACCATCAAAAAACTGAATTTGAGAATTTGGAATTCAGATTTGGACTTAGAGACCATGATTTGGTCTACAACCTTAAAAAAAGTTGCAATTCAACAACATCCAATAAAAAAGTTTAGCTAGTGAGAAAAGCATTACTTTTACTTTTGTTTGTAAAAAAAACAAGCTTTTTCATTAGGTGTTGTTGAATTGCAACTTTTTTTGTGGTTCTAGACTAAATCATAGTCTCTAAGTCCATAAGCATAATCTATGCAAATCCAAAACGTTTTTGTGATAAAAAGCAAACATTTTTTGCGTCAAATATTGTCCAAGCAAAAAGATTAGAGTGAAAGAAATTGTATCAAATCTTCTTTTGGGCTACTACCTCCTCAATATGATTGATTGCGATATATCTATTGACCAAGTATAATATATTGTGATTCTTCAAACATAGGTATTGACATTTTGTTGGGGTTTATGTTAGGTGTATTTTAATAAATAATTCTGTAATTTTATTTGTGGTGATGCATGAGTTTGACTCCAAACCTGAGCTGACACAATCTACAATCTAATTAATTTAGCTCTTTTGGAGCTCTTCAACTGCGTGATCTAGTTTGGAGTTGGTAGTGTTTAGTTTAGCTTCTTTGCCAACATAGCCAACCATCATTTCCAAATTTAATTTGATCTTTGAGATTATAGTGAATATTTACACTTTTAAGAATGAAAATGTGTATTGTCTTTCCATACTGAGATTTAGCTAAAATCACTTGTTTTTGTGAAAAAAGTGATTTTATAGTTTGAAAACATTTTGATAAATGCAACAAAAAGGATTCAACCAATTTGAAAAGTCTTCTCTAGGTACAAGTAGTGAAGATTAGTATCACGAGTGTTCACAATTACTCTCTTTTATGCATCTTACACTTGCTTAGCAAGGATCTTCAAGTCAAACAATCACATCAAGCTAAATTTAGAGTTTGTATTAGTTGATTGTTTTGATATGTTTAACATCAAAAAATGTTTTTCTACATATAATATTGTTTTAAAAAATATGCTAGAAATAAGACACTACCACAAGATATTTTTGTTGCAATGTATAAGTATGTATGTATATACATGTTTATATACATATATGCATATATAGCATAACATATTATTGACATATGAGTTTAGGAATTTGTTGTATTAATTGAGGCAATAATATGTTTTAAAGTAAAGTTTCAATGCAAATTATCTTATGCATGTATCCCTCTTCTTTGTTGATCTTTTTCTAAAAATATTCAATGTAAACCACTTTATGCATGTATCCCTCTCTCATATGATTGTATGATAAATCATTGGAAGTTACACCACAACTCCCTCTTTTAATCAATTAGATTGAGCCGCTTCACCAGACATTACCAATATGGTATTGGCAGTTGCATCACAACACTTTCTCAGCCAATCAAAATGAGGATATGTTCTTTTAGATATGTTAGATTCAAAATTTCCTAAAATGGAGAGAATTAGAAATACATCTTGCTTAAACTATATGTAATATAATTTTGAAAAGGCTTTAAATTTTTTGATGCAAATAAAAGATATGGATTTTTTTTATTGTGGTTCTAGTACATTGATCTTGGAATTACGTTTCTTCTTAGTTGTTTAACCCCTAAAGGACATAGCGTGCCGCTGCAACTAGTAGAATACAAGATGTTTTCCTTGTATTTGGAATAGATTCACACTTTTATTGCATTTGAGATCAACAAAGAAGTTGGAGAATACATCAAAGCGGCTCTAGTGAGCTACTTGAGATCCCAAATTAAAACTTCTTACTAATAGCAAATACCAATTACAAAGCAGTGTATATACTATGCCCTATTGTCCTTTAAGGGTTAAGTTGTTTACAAATATTAAAATGAAATCATATTGTTTTTTGAAACTTTAATTTTTAATTTACAACAAACACAAAAATTAAACATGTGAGAAGATATATTTGATTTGATCAATGCACACAAAAATTTCTTATAGTTCAAAATATCACAAGTTGATAGCAAAAGCAACATTTGTGCTTGTGGAATTGAAATTCTATGTTGCTTTATTGTGGGTGTTGACTATAAAAATGATGCCACATAGCACTTTTTAACCCCTAAAGGACCCAAGTCCCCTCGGGGGACTTTCGGGATTTCAAACAGGTACCTATGGCTAAACTACTTTGTGAGATTTTTTGAAACTTTTATTGAAGGTGAGGAATTCAAAGATCTACGTGGAAATGTAATTTGTTCTTCATTCCGATATTTATTGAAGAAGTTAAAAATGAATAACTGAAAAAAGCTGTTCAAGGGGCAGTCCAAAAACTCTTATAAAAATTGCATTTTTTTCAAATAAAAATCTGAAATAGGTTCTTTAGACTTATGTAGACGTGGGGAGCTTTGAATCATTCAATTTTGATAAATGAGATGAATGTTATGAGAACTTTTAGTTTGCGGGTAGGTGTGGTTTTGCTCGAAACCACACCTACCTGCAAACTAAAACTTCTTATAACTTTCATCTCATCTATCAAAATTGAATGATTCAAAGCTCCCCACATCTACATAAGTCTAAAGAACCTATTTCAGATTTTTATTTGAAAAAAATGCAATTTTTATAGAAATTTTGGGCTACCCCTCGAACAGCTTTTTTCAATTATTCATTTTTAACTTCTTCAATAAATGTCGGAATGAAGAACAAATTACATTCCCACGTAGATCTTTGAATTCCTCACCTTCAATAAAAGTTTCAAAAAATCTCGCAAAGTAGTTTAGCCATAGGTACTTGTCCAAAATCTTGAAAGTCCCCAAAAAGGGCCTTTGGTCCTTTAGGGGTTAAACAATAACTGAATGTAGTACATTATGTTGCCATCAAGCCGTAGCAGTCAAAACTAAGATTGGGTCTTAGCATTATAATAATTTCAAAGTTACCAAAGATGCTAGCAAAGGTCCAACCGAATTGAATTGATAATCTAATTAGCACTTTATGGGAATTGATATATACACCCCCAGGGGTTGATAGACACACACCCCCACCCCCGGGGGTTGATAGACACACACCCCCACCCCCGGGGGTTGATAGACACACACCCCCACCCCCGGGGGTTGATAGACACACACCCCCACCCCCGGGGGCTGATAGACACACACCCCCACCCCCGGGGGCTGATAGACACACACCCCCACCCCCGGGGGCTGATAGACACACACCCCCACCCCCGGGGGCTGATAGACACACACCCCCACCCCCGGGGGCTGATAGACACACACCTCCACCCCCGGGGGCTGATAGACACACACCCCCACCCCGGGGGCTGATAGACACACACCCCCACCCCCGGGGGCTGATAGACACACACCCCCACCCCCGGGGGCTGATAGACACACACCCCCACCCCCGGGGGCTGATAGACACACACCCCCACCCCCGGGGGCTGATAGACACACACCTCCACCCCCGGGGGCTGATAGACACACACCCCCACCCCCGGGGGCTGATAGACACACACCCCCACCCCCGGGGGCTGATAGACACACACCCCCACCCCCGGGGGCTGATAGACACACACCCCCACCCCCGGGGGCTGATAGACACACACTCCCACCCCCGGGGGCTGATAGACACACACCCCCACCCCCGGGGGCTGATAGACACACACCCCCACCCCCGGGGGCTGATAGACACACACCCCCACCCCCGGGGGCTGATAGACACACACCCCCACCCCCGGGGGCTGATAGACACACACCCCCACCCCCGGGGGCTGATAGACACACACCCCCGAGGGTTGATTATAGATTTCTAACATTAAAAAGCTGAATTTGAGAATTTTGAATTCAGGTTTGGACTTAGAGACCATGATTTGGTCTGGAACCATAAAAAAGGTTGTAATTGAACAACATCCTTGAAAAGGCTTTTCTTTTTTTACAAACAAAAGTGAAAGTAATACTTTTCTTCCTAGCTAAGTTTTTTTATTGGGTGTTGTTTAATATTGCAACCTTTTTATGGTTCTATACTAAATCAAGGTCTCTAAATCCAATTTTGAATTCAAAATTCTCAATTTCAACCGTTTGATGGTAGAAATCTAAATTTTTCCCCTGGGGGGTGTGCATATATCAACCCAGATGTGCACATATCAATTCCCTTTTTTTCATGTAACAATAGATAATGGATATGATGTTATCTAACTTGAAAATTCTTAAACTCCTAGATAATCTCTAATTCTATAAATTTACAATTTCTTTGTAACCTCAAGTAGTCATGTTTATCAAATGCCAAAAGGCTTGGTTAAAAAATCAAGCTTGATGTTTAACAAAACTTTACAAATTATGATATCAAATCCTTTGTCACCATAATTTCTATATGTATAAAATTCTTCTCGGACTAGTTTGGAATTAAGCTTCTACTCACTAGTGTAGCGAAGCCCTCCATAACGTCCTTTAGATACTACAACATTCTCCCATATATCTAAAATTATGGTGGTTTGAGAGACTAAATGCTACTATGTAGATTTTAAATAGAAAACAATAGCACCCTAAAAGTGTTGTGTTGATCAAAAAAAGCATTTGGTTAATGTAAAAGGCTCTTTATTTCAACTCATATTTAGTCATTTCTCTTACAAAGTTTCTCAAGTGTCTTTTCCACAATGGTCTAAATCCATTTGATTGCCTCATAGAAATCATCTTTTGACATTAGAAATGACAAAATAGGTATAGATAGTTTATCCTATTATTATTGGGCCTTAATTTAAATATTAATTAAATAAATCTACAATACATCAAAAATCATGATTATGGTATCATCTAAAAGATAATCAAGTCAAGGTTTTGTATCAAGTTCCAAATTTCTAAATGAATGAAATATGAGTTAGTTATCAAGGTTTCAATGAGGTAAGGTCAAGGTTCTGCTCAAATTTGAAATTGCCCTATTATCACTTCCTTATCACTTCCTTAGAGGTTTTCATTGTCATACATGATCATATTTTGTCATTTTCATCTTTAAACTTCTTCTTCCTTTCTTTGACCTTTGTGGTCACCCATAAGTGCTAACTTAGTTGACAAATTTCAATTGTTTTTGGTATTTTGCAACTCACATTGCTATAGCTAAGGCTTTGAGCCAATAAACTATATATTTAACTGAGGTCTTCATAGCTAATATGCTATATCTTTTGCAAATTTTGATCAAATGGAACAAAAATTGCACTACTAGTAGAGGACTCTAAGAACTTTCTTGCGATACTTATAAATTTGGATTTGAAATTAAACCCTAAAAGATATAAATTTTTTAAGATAGAGAAGTGATAATAGGGCATATACATTGATTGGTTGAAAATTGTTGAAAGAAGATGAATTTTTGTTTGAAAGATAATAGATGAAAGTGGAAAAAGGTTTTAGCAAAAAGTAATTTTGATAAATTGAAACTCAATAATCAAAGTTTGAAAATAAAGGATAAAAACCAACAAATTTATAAAATATATATATAATTGCAATACAAAAGAGGTGGTAATTGAAGAGAACCAACTGAACCTTAAAAAAAGTATAATTATTTGTGAAGCTCAAAGAACCCATAGACATTGTTGTAAATACAAATATAGCTAAGTGCTTTTGAAATATACATAACATTCAATAGCACTAGTAAAGGCTGCCCTCCCTCTAAGAGAATGATGTGGAATATTCCACACCATTCTTTAGCTATGGAGACACTTGGCTAAATTTATCAAAGTTTATGAAAAGGAGGCTTAGTCCAATGCACATATGTCAATGTGGGGGCCAGACATGTCATATATATATATATATATATATATATATATATATGTGTGTGTGTGTGTCAGGATGAAGTTAATGGATGATACTTGAAGAGAGGAAAAGACAACCTCTCTTCAGGCTACTAAATGTTATGTAATCGACTCTTCATTAAACAAAACTATTTGGTTAAATTAAAACAAGCATAAACGTGCCATTAATTTTTGGATGGATGAAGAGGTATTTTTCATAATTAGTAAATCAGCCTGGCGTACATAATATTGAAGGTTGAAAGATGGAGAACCCTAAGGCTGTCGAAAAAAATCAACAAAATCCTTATATTCATGTTGCCAAGAGTATATAGACTATTTATTTGTATGCATCTATTGGAGCTTGCTTTCAAAGTCTATCTTGGAATTACCTAGTTCTACCTTATGACTTCATATTTGGATTGGTTGTTAAGTGATTAGCTAACACTCTCTTTTTAGACAAATATTACCACATATCAACATAAATTTGAACCAAACCACAAGCTTATACAGAATTCTTTGGGGAGAAAATGGGGTTGTTTAGCGAAATGTCAACAAAAATTCCTTAAAAATTCCTTAAATTTCTATTGTTTAGTTCAAAACAACAAAAAAAATGTTTTGCAAATTTGCCAAAAAGTAGTAGGCTCAACCAAATTCCCAAAGCCACGTTAGCATAGAAATGGATAAGGGGGTTTTTTTTTTATATTGAGAATTTCCGCTCAAAATCAATAGAATATTTATTTAAAGAATAATTGACAAAATATTCTTCCTTTTGTAGTGGATGTAAAATTGTCAAAAAAAATTCACAACTTTGAGATGAAATTGCTCTTTTGGATGAATGAGAACTATTTTTTAACAAAAGATTAAGTTTTCATCCATATCTTGCATATGACATCCATGTCCATGGATGTAAATAGCTTCCTCACTCTACCCAAGTCCGCTTTATGTACTGCCCAAATTAAATGAAATAAACAAAGAAACACTTGGAATGACTCATTGGCATCCATACACTTGTACAAAGGTATCCTTCACATGAGTGTACTTATTATAGGTAACGTAATGGTGCTTGTTCTCACTAAGAGGCTGGCAGTGTACAGTACATAAAATGTCCCAAGTTCCACCAGATCCTGAAAAATCTAATTGGTTGAAAGGGCAATAATTGGAGTTTATTATTCACTTTATATACAAAGTTTCAAATCCCAACTCTTTTAGAAATGCCTTACATGGTAGCACTTTTTGAAAAGCTTGACTGAAGAATTCCTTGAAGAATTGGAATATGAGCTTTGTTAGTCAAATCTAGCACGACAACAATAGGAGGTTTCATAGTTGAAACTTTTGTTGAAAAGATGGAAAACCTAGGTTTCAATAGTGAGTTTGAAATTTGGGATAACCAATCAAGTCATTGAATGTTCATCTTTTTGGTTTTTTCAAAACTACAAGGAGAAGAAATAGAGTTTGAGATTTTCTTTTGATTTTTGGAATCCCTAGTGTTGAATTGAGTCTCTTGCCTTTCCATTAAAAAGAAAAAAACTTGTATGTAGTTATAATAAGGTTGTCAAAGTTCTTTATTGGTTTTCATTTTACACATGACTTTTGTATCTTCTAAGAGTTCTAACCTCTAGCAAAAATTTCTACTTTAACTCCAACTAATGCTAGCTTATGCCAAGGAGTGGAGGCCTTTATGTGATGGTTGTGTGCCTTTTTTTCAAGCAACCTGGTGTAAAGTTGCTTTCAGCAACTCTAACTCAAGATCACAATGGAATCTCTTTGGTCTAAGCACAAAAGAAGGCAAGTGGAGCTTAAAATGAGGTGGCAAATTGAGCTTGCAAGAAATTTGAGAATTGGATTGGAGACACCAAGGAATCTTGCAATTGGCGTGCATTATTATATTCCCATTACATAGTCACAAAATGCCAAACATGGAAAGGAAGTAGCTACTAGAAGAAAAATGGCAATAAACAACTAAGTCACTTAGTTGTTGTGCAGTTATTGTGACCATATAACAACTATGAAATGATTACACACGGTCACAATAATCGCACAACAACTATAGCAATTGGTACAAGTTTTTAATTGTAATCAAGGGCTCTACCCTCATACATCCATTGACATTATGTAGTAACAACTTTGTTGAAGAGTCTCTTAACCCCTAACCGTCCAAGAGGACAAAAATTGTCCTTTTGATGCTAAAAACACACCCTAAGGGTGGAAAAATATTTTTTTTCAATATTTTTTCTTGAAAGTGGTCAAAGAGATGTGCCACATCACTGAATGCCAAAAATTGCTACTTTCAATGCCTCCATATTTTTTAAAACACCAATTTCTAAAAAGATGTACAAGGTCCCTGCTACCCTTTTTGCGAGGGCAGGATACACTATTAACTTTCCTTCTTTTGAAAATAATATTATCTCTCTTGGACACATGCCACATGCTGTTCACTACCCATGAACAGTGCACTCTCCTTGGTCTGAGCCCCGGGTTGGCCACAGGTTTAGGGTCAGTCCTTTAAGAGTTAACAAAAACTAACAAAACAAACATCCAATTTGAAAAACCAAGTTGAACCAAGAAAGAAAAAATATATAACATACTTTTAATATGTTTTATAATTTTCTTTTTACCTTTTACAATGCAACAAAGGTGAGATTGGGCATTAAATTAAAACTTGTAGAGTTGGGCATTGCAAGCTTTAGCCACATTTGTAAAGTCCCCATTCAAACTTAAACCCTTGTCGACACGGCCGTGCATACTTATGAGGTGGATTTTGACGGTCAATAAAAACTACATTATCAAGGGGGCCTTTTTCTGGCTCCCCTTGGCCCAAGGGGTCACCAACTTGCACTAGATCTTGGCTGATATGGCCCCTCAAACAACACAAACTGCTCTCATTGAGTTTGAATGCATAATAACTGCCTACCGGAAGCGGACCCATCCCGATTTTTCAAACCAACAAATAAAAGTATCTCATGTCTTATGGAATCACACCCAAAAGTGTCACCCCTGACATGACTGGAATATCAATGCAAGCCCATATGGTACTCCTATAAAGGGGTGGGGGTCACACCATGTCCTCCTTCCCAAGTAGTACTTGTTTACGTCGTTGGCAAAGGGAGACCAAGGAGCGGTTCACACTATGTCCCATGTCCCACATCCCATGTTCCATATCCCACATCTCATTGAGATCTGAAAAAATGATTGGTGTGGAGCCAAAAGTTGGGACTCGAGTTTCACAATATGTCCCAATCCCACGTCTTCATTCATTGCATTATGATTACATGGCAGCATTTTTTGAAATTTTTGACACCAAAGAAGGTGGGATTTCACTCAAGGTTTCACTACAAGGAAACCATGGTCGAATTTACAAAAATTTGACAAAAATTGTGACCTAATTTACAGTATACTATAGATTAGGTCACAATCTTTGTCAACTTGTTCTAGATTTGACCATGGTTTCCTTGTAGTGTTTGGTCAATAATTTTGCTAGACCCAATTTCAACCAAAGTCTCACTAATATTTTTTGCATAAAACATTAAAGACTTTCTTCAATACTTCTTTTTTCCCTTAATAACCCAATAGAAGTGGGATCACATATTCACATGTTCAGGTGGGACTTGCAAAGATGGGACTTGGACAAGGGAATGCTAAATCGAGAGCAAGGATTCATGAGCCGTGAGCTATGAGCGTAATTTATTTGTCAAAATATTAAATTCCACTTATAAATGTGTACATAGGACCTTATAATTGCACATTATAAACATTTATCTCTTGAAAATTGTTGTTTTTTAAGTTTTTTCATTAATTTTGAGCTCAAAATTGATTCCCGCTCACAAAATCATGGCTCACCGCTCATAGGCTCACCGTTCTACACTCACAAAATAGCTTACCTAGACATGGGCATACTGTGAACCGCGTTCAAGTTTATATTCCTTCATGCTATGTCCCAAACAATGTGCTAGAAAAATTAGCATTTAGAGTATTGGTACTGTAGGTTGAGAGCAGATTCGGCATTAAATAATTCCCCAAAATTTTGCCTAATTATTCTATAAATTATTCTCCAAAAATGCCCAGTGTCAAACAAATCAAAAAATTGAAATGTCAAATATTAGAAAAGTCATTAAGCTTAACTATGGAAAATGAAGGTTGATTCCAAGAGGTCTGAATCTCCTACAAATTTTATACCAAGGGTTAATTTTAGAAAGTAGAAGATGCTTAGAAAAATGTTTAATTCTACTAAAAAATTTGGTTGACTGCCAAATAATAATAGCTTTTTCTAAAGGTGCCTAATCTTGTTTAATTATGAAATCTGATGTTGAATTGCTTTTTTCTCAAAAAATAATCAATTCATCTTAGACCTGTTGAATTTGCTCTCAACCTACAATAGTCAATTAAAATGCAAAACAACCGGTTGCATTTTGAAACTACAAGAAAAAAACTAGGTAGATTTTTTCTTTCTAATTGTAGCATAAATTGGGACAATATTTGGTGCGGAATAGTCAAAAAATGGTTGAAAATGGGAACCGTTGAAATCTAACCAAGATGTTCTATCTTTTTGGTTGTTTTTTGAAACCAAAAATAGTAATTACCTTCATCACAATATTACTCCTTAATACTTTGCTAGGAACACTTGCTGTTTTGTTGATTTTTTAACACATGGTTAGAGGGAGCATCCTTTATTGCTTCAACTTTCACCAAAATTTTCAAGAAATTCTAGAAAAGGGCATGAAGTTAGCAAGGGAAATCCTCCTACTTAATAGTATAGGTGGATTTATAACAAAATGAACTTATAAATTTGAAATTAGGACATAGATTATAGTCAAAAGGCCAATTTCTTCTAACTTCATGCTATGTCCCTGGAAGTCTTGTTGAGTTCTCAAAACTTGATTAGTTGATGTACTGTATTAGAAACTGGGACTTGTAACTCCACACTATGATTGTAGTTGACAATATGTTCATCATATCTATGATAAAAAAATTGGCCTTTTTCATATTAAAACCAATTTTTTATAATATTCCCCAACGTCCCTTTTTTCTTTACAGAAGATCCTTTTATTTATAAATTAATTTCCCGATAATCTCACTCTGTAGAATATTTCAAATATTTCTTTTTTGAGGTTTTTTTCGTTTACCTATGGTGTGTATTGATCTTTAGGTCATTTGAAAATGCCTACATAATAGCTATTTTGGAAGTTTGGCTCCAAGAAACCAACATTTTGCTCCAAAAGTTAAGGTTTTATGTATTCCTTTTTTTCCTTTCACAACATTGAGGGGTAATGTTGTATTGGGGCTTATAAAGTTAGGATGTGAAACATAGAATCATAACGTGAACCACCCCTTACAATATATCTCAAGTTCCAAGTGGTGATTCACTATGAAATGCCCAAATGGTAACACCTTATAGAAGCTTCAAAGAAAGTGGAATTTCACTTCAAGAGTAAACAAAATTCAATTCACAAGCCAAATTGCAACAATATATTAACCAAAAACATTCATGCTTTTTTTGAGTATATATTTTTACCCCTTCACAACCCATCAAAATGAAAACTTGGTGTAGAACTAGAACGCATATAGTTGGGACACATAAACATAGTGTGAACCACCCCTAAGGACAAGCTTGAGTGCATCCATTACAACCCCCATTATTAACATTTGAGAGGCATTGAGGTTCATCATAGCTTCTATCCATTCAATTTCATTCATGGAAATGCCTCAAAAAAGTTTATTGCAACTATAGATGCACTTTAATTAGCTCAACTTTTAACATATATAGGCAAGTAATATTGGGTATAAATTTTTCCAACTTGGCCAAAACATTAATCTTCTTTTCTTTTTAACAATTCCAATCGTAGTATCCATTTATTATCTTGTTAAGTATGTCTTCTCCAAAATTCAAAGTAAAAAAAACTCCATCAATTGCAAGTTCACAAAGCCTAGACTTCAAAAGAATTTGTTCTTGTCCTAGTAGTACAAAAGAATGTATCCCCTAATTTGTGTATTTTAGTTCCTTGAAAAATAATCTAAGAGTATACTATAATAATCATCCAAAATAATGATTGAACTACTGTTTTAAAAAGTTATGTGAAACGAGGTACGAGATGAAATGTTTCACAAATTCTTTTTTATTAATTAGAAATGGAAATACGCAAAGGGTTCTATATAAATATCAATCTATTCAATCAAAAAATAAATTTATGATTTTCTTCTTATAGAATATTCTTTAGTTTCTCACTTTTGGAATCTGAAATCTAAATTTACAAAAATGAATTCAGGCCTTAAAAACAAAGTGACGTGAAATTTAATTTCATTTATAGAGCACGATGACCAATAGTTATTGAAAAAGTTGAATTTAACCCCTAAAGGACCAAGCTGCTTTTTGGCAACATAGAAATTTTGGGTAGGTACTTGAGATTGGAGATTTCCATACTTTAGATTGAAATTGTAATAGAAGGTGGGGACGAGGAATATTTTTCATTTGCACTAACTTTCATGACGTTTGGAATTGTGAGCAAAAAGTTATGGTCTAATATGTTGTTTTTTTGCTCTATGGGCAACCAAAAAAATTCTTTAAAATTCACATTATTTGAATTTTGTTTTTTGAAATTGGTTCTTTAGGTTTATATATACTTGGGAAGCTTTGAATAATTCCATTTTTATTAGTGAGATGAGAGGTATGAGGAAATATTGTTTGCGGGCAGTTATGGATTCTCTGCTCTAAAATAAACTTTGAAGTCTTTTATTCTACTCAATTTTTGTTATTTTTTAATATATGTAAGACAAAAGGATGTAAACAGCTACTTACAACATTACAACCGTTGGGATTGAATTTTTTTATTTCCATAACTAAATTATTAACAATTTAATGTTTTTAATCATTCTCTACTTCTTTTTACTTCCTATTTTTTTCCCATGTGTTTTACAATTCCAAATGATTTTAATTTTTTTTGACATGCACCCTACTTTGGTGGAATATGAAATCTAAAGAAGCACCGCCAACATGGCCTTTTCCCCTTGGGAATTTCACCTTTTGAAGGTAGCTGCCCAGTTTTCCACATGACCCAAAAAACTTTCAAATTGTTCTATCTTCACTAGGTGAAAAGTTCTGAATTTTTTTCCACATCTTTGAAATCTATTGCACTATAAAATCCTATGGTTACATAAGCATATAAACGCTTTTATTTTCAGATTTGGTTGATGCTCTAGAAATGGCAGTTTTTGAGAGTTTTCATGAAAACTGAGCTTGGTCCTTTAGGGATTAATAGTTCAAAATTTCTGAAAACTTGGAGCTGGTCTAATTTTTTTAAAGCTCAGTGGTCTCCTTAATTCTTTAGAGGTCTCCTTAGTCCTTTGGAAGATCATATAAGGTAAGAGCACCCATAAACGTCAAACAAAGGGTTTTGAACACGATGACTATTAATAAACAACTAGCAAATTATAGGATCCTATTAGGAACATAAAATTAATGAGTTTGCACTTTTGAATGTATTATTTGGATATTACAAAAATAAGTTATGAATTTTTAAAGAGCAAACTACCATTGCACCCATAACCACTTTTAAGAATTCATGTTCACATGTTGTACATTCTTATCATTACATCTATTCATTTCCACAGATTTTCCAAGATTTCAAAAGTGACAATTATGGAGACATTGACACTCATGGGTGCTCCTACCTTAATGCTCCAATCTAAAGTGGCACAAAAGCTATATCGTGTGCAAATATCAAAGCTTTTAACTATGAAAAAAGTATTCAATTCACATTTTAAATGCCCGCATAGATCATACTATCAACACCCAATAGGGGTTTCAGAGCTCTGCATATTTTCTAGCAAAATTCATTTTTCCTCCACCACTTTTCAGAGGAGAAATCTGTCTTTCTCATGGTCAAGGCTGATTTCTTGTTGCGTTTCTTATTTTCTCATCCTGAGAGAGCCCATGCCTCTATCTTTTTCCTTTCTCACACAAGAAAGTCCATACTGTCTTGCTCTTTTACACGCCTAGCTAAAAGTGCGATTTTTTTGGGGTTACCACTGAAACCCCTAATGTGAGGCAAGGAATGGACCCCGTCCTTGGGTACTAAACCAGCCCTGACTTCTAGCAACCCCTCGCACTGCATTGACTGTCAGCTGAACACAAAACACAAATACCGGCCCAGGGACCCCAAAATAAAGGCCCCCACTCCAGAAGCCAATGGCAGCTAAGAGCATCGCCATGCGCCAACGTGATCGGGAACGGAAAAATGATTTTTCAGAGTGTAGTTGTGAGAATGTTGCCTTTGTGTTTCTCATTTTTTAGGAAGTGTCACACTTCAATCCGTGCAATACTCCTCAGTAAAGCCTCATCTGATCGCTTTTACATTATCAATGACGTCATGAAGGAGAATATTTCCTCTATTGTGAAAGGATAAAGTTGTTGTGAGAGCTCTTGCGTGAGATGGAAATGAGCTTGAAAGTGGCTTGGACGGGAGCTTGTAGCATTTTCAAAGAGATCAGGAAAGGCTCTAGCGTGGCTGCGGGGAGCTAAGAAGTTCTCCCTTCCCGCAACAATCGCGTTTACATCTGTTGTTGGCGTTACATTGGTGACACGTGCCCAAACACTTAAAGGTAGGAGCACCCTTCACCATTTGTGTCTCATTCCCAAGATCTACTTGTGTCACTAATGTTAATGACTAATAATTACAAAAAAAAATGGTTATGGGTGACAAAGTGATGGATATGGGTGATTGGCATGACGGTTTTGAGTGCCCATCTCACTATTTAAGAACTTCTCAAGTTAACCCTTGAAGGGTCCAAACGCCCTTTGCGGCCATATGTATGACCGTATATATAGACGTATTTGAGTTGCTTTTGAGGGCTTTTCAAAAAAAAATGCACCCACCATCATACAACCCTTCATATGTATGGTTGTAACACTAAATTTCCAGCTAATTCAAACTTTTGAATTTTGGTTGCAACCGCATTTGGTACCGTAGCTCCAGAGCCCAAGGGCCCTTCAAGGGTTAATATTATGAGTGTATGAGTACACTAAAGACATCTCCTACACACAGCTATACATTTTCAATGATTTAGGACTTTAAAAAATCTTTGTAAACAAATGCTTGCAATGGAAACTTTCAAAATAATGCCAGTATTTTTGATTTCCTCTTCCTAACTTAACACTATAATTTTGAAAGTTCATCAACTGAATTTCCTACCCCAAAACCTTTAGCGCTTATGGGTGCTCCTACTCGACCCCTAAATGTTCAAGCCCATCTTTTTTGAAAGAACATTAAAATTTGCAATTTCTAGTCAATGATATATTTCTATTTTCTACGATTTAACTATAGGATCATTCCCTAGACTTATGCAAGGGAGCTATGCTGAAAGTTTCATGAGATTCGATTCTATGAATTGAGTGATAGAGTGACTCCCAAAATTGTCAATGTTTGCTTAGACGTCAAGTTTTTTTCAATATTTCCACTATATATAAGTGGTATTTTATCCTCAGATCTTTTGTGCGTGATTCTTGTGCAATCGTGATCAAGCATACCAAATTTTAGTTACTAAAAATCAAAATCCTATTTTTGGTAAATTGTTTTGTGTCAAAATCAAGAAAGTTGATTAAAAAACATTGGTGATGAACTTTTAAGGTTTGATTGCATGGGTATGTTGGAGACATCCATACGCACATCTTTGCTTCAAACAAAGATTTCCAAAAATATTCTAAAAATATTTTAATTTTAGACCAAATTTGGTAAAATTGATAATTCTTCATGGAATCTAATTTTTGGCATAATAAACATATAATCATGTTTAAAGGTACAAACTTAATCATAACATATGAACCATTTTGCCAAAAATTAGATTCCATGAAGAATTAGCAATTTTACCAAATTTGGTTTGAAATTAAAATGTTTTTAGAATATTTTTGGAAATCTTTGTTTGAAGCAAAGATGTGCGTATGGATGTCTCCAACATACCCATGCAATCAAACCTTAAAAGTTCATCACCAATGTTTTTTAATCAACTTTCTTGATTTTGACACAAAACAATTTACCAAAAATAGGATTTTGGTTTTTAGTAACTAAAATTTGGTATGCTTGATCATGATTGCACAAGGATCACACACAACAAATCTGAGGATAAAATGCCACTTATATATAGTGGAGATATTGAAAAAACTTGGCGTCCAAGCAAACATTGAGACAATCACTAGTATAAATCTGTGTTGAAGTCAACATAAATTACATGATGTTTTAATGCTTTTAACGCAAAAATTTGTGTTGGAAGCACAAAAACATCATGTAGTTTATGTTAACTTCAACACACTTTTCTACTAGTGTTAATTTTGGGAGTCACTGTATAAGCATTTGAGGTTAGTGTAAAAAGTATTTTTTGACCTTTGTGCAAAATTTTCAAGTGCCTTTGACAACATATTGTGAACATTTTGCACTATGGATGCAAGAGAGATTCATACAATATGCTCCAAATCATGTTAGGCATACTTCCATAGGTTTTCATGGCCAACAAATTCTTGGAGCATTCCCTTTGTGGGTCTGCATTGCAAACATGTACTTGAAATCCACACTACATTAAGATTTTTGGCAAACCAAATTTCTAACATTTGAAACTAAAAATCCCTACGGTGGGTTGAAAAACTTTACCTTTATTGACAACCATAAAATCAAGAAACTAAAAAAAAACCAAATCTCTAATAGCTATTGCATTTCAAAACTTATTGTATTTAACTAACACAATTATGTATTTTCTATTACATTGTTGTTTTGGACATACTCCAATGAACGGTCATGCCTTCATTGGTTGCCCTTGAGAGAAGTCAATAGAAAATGGCATGCCCAACTTGCTCCTAGTTCAAAAAATAACCATAAAAAACTCATTTTGAACCGTAAATCCATTTTTAATAAAAAAAATATGTATCCCCAAGTAGCCATTGCAAAAATACATTTAAAAATAGAAAACTTTGAAATAATTGATTAAAATCCTAGTAGAACAAGTTTGTCTAGAATTTACTTTGTCTCATGTAAAGACAATGGGCTTCTAGGAGTTAGTATTGTTTCTAAAAGTTACGTAAGTCAACATTGCATATTACCCTCACGAAAATTGAAGTTTGTGAATCTTCCCACAATTTGGGTCACCCAAAAATATGATTGCAATTTATGAGATTATTTTTTTACCTCCATGGTGGACTATGTCTCTATGATCACTTCAATAGAAAAAAACAAAGGAAAAACAATCTTTTCCATCTTACATAATAATTTCATATCATGCATTGAACAAAGACTGTATGCTTTGGTGTTCAAGGGTTAACACTCTACGGAAACACCAAAAACAACTTTAGTGTAAGACGGGTGAAATTGCCAACCCCTTCTTCAAGAATCACTAAACCAAATAGTTCATTTAGGTTGCCCCATATTAATTTCTCAACATTTCTCACTATTTAAATATTTACTGTCGCTACAGTAATTTTCAGCAATAATTATTGTGACAAGTAATTTTTAAAGGTCTTGACAATAACAACACATTTCTAGAAAGACAAATTAGTTGTGTTCATGTCATAAATCATGTGAAATTTTAATATTTAAAGAGTTACATAAGCCTCCAAGTAGCCAAGCCATGAGTCATGAAGTAACTTTCCATGATAAGGCAATCTAATTGTTGAGGCAACCTAAATGCACGATTTGGTGTACATGAAATATTGCATTTAGGTTGCCTTAGCAATTAAGTTGCCTCACCATAGACAGTTATCTCATTATTCATTGTTTGGCCACTTAAAGAGACGCATGGAACTCACTAGATACTAGAATTTCAAGTTATTTGTAACTTGGACGCCATTAATTTATTTTCCTACAACTTTGTTGCTGTTTCCAAGCCCTTTAAGTTTTGCTTATTGTAATAAATATTGATGAAAAGTATTGAAAATATTTATGTAGCATAAAATGCCAAGAAAATACTCTAGGGCAACCTAAACGCAATATTCAGTGTGGGTTCCAAAATTTGGATGAAAATGGCTAACGTTAAGGTAGTTTGCTCATATTCCGCTCATGCTCTAAAAATGCTCACCTCCCCAATTGTACCCTGCTGGTACATGTCTTATTCATAGCCTTTCAACAATGTACACGGTACAAACATTTGAGAGGTGAGTGGTTTTAGAGCACCTATGACCTTTTCACTTCAAAATTTCATAACTAATTCCACAAAGCTCCATAAAATATGAAAATACTTGGGATAGATGCCAATTCCTCTTGTCTTTCAAGGAAAATTTATTTCAAAAAGTTTCACCTCCCCAAAATTCAGTTTCAGCCCTTAGATGAATGGTTTACGAGCACACTACCTTAGCAAATTTCATGGAACAACATGCACTAATGGATGGTCCAATCTTATCTTCTTTTTTTTGCATGTGTTTGCATTTGGCTTGGCCAATGAAAAAACAAAACAGATACTCCCGTGCAAACACTATAATACTAATAGATGAGAAATGGACGGAATCGCCAACCCCCTACTCAAAGAAACATGAGGGGCTTGAGGGCTGCCAATAGATGGACAACAGTTCCTATTAATACCTGCTTTATGGATGAACCTGCAGAATCAGATGCTTTCGAGGATACGTCTCGCTCGATAAATGAATAAAAACAATTAGAGTACCCTGGCTAATGATTCCACGAAGAGCCTTAATGATATTTTACGAGCAATGCATTGAACAATGATACTGTACGGAGAGCTAAAAAAAGCTTTAAAAAATCGGTTGGGATTGTGGGGATTTTTTAAGTCTTGTTTTCGTTGGTGGTACGACACGTACTCATAATACTATATGCGATGGAAAGGAATCAATGAATTGGAACATCCACGTATGCATGTTCATCCGTAGAATCAGCTACCATAAGAAGGATTTGGCAAGATATCATCCAATTTCCATCCATTTTCATTGATCGAGCGGAAATTTGGTAAACTAGAAATATTAGCTGCAGGATAGTGTCAGTAATGCCAGCAAATTTCCAGCTATCAAAATGGCGAAGCCTTCCTCATTGCAAAGGACTTGGCAGAGTACGTGGCGAGCCCTTATTGCTCGCTTTGAATTTTCTGAAATCCGCACATTTCATGAGGTGATTGATTAAGCCTTTAACGACCACACCCATTTTCACAAAATCCACTGAAAATAGGGGCCGGAAGCTTAGATTTGGAATTGACTCAAATATGAACCCATTTTTAGTAATCCAATCGTATGGATGGAAAGTACACCTTGTTTATTGTAAAGCAGTAGAATTTCAGTTACATCTACCATTGGAGGTGAAATATTATAATGATTGAGTGAGCCATATGTGGAAAATCTTTAGTATTTCATGCTTGTGTGGTTTTGAAAGTTAATGCTTCATGCAGGTTTTGATTGAAAAGAGTCTTACATTTCTAAAAAGCAAGGTTTCCCACCTTTACAATAAGACTAGTTTCACACAAAATAGACAAAAATAGCAATCACAAGGTGTAGCTAAGTGGACAAAAAGGGTCAAAAACCCACTTTCTTTGCTACTCTAAAACAGTTCAACAAGAAATTTGATAATTATTCTAGAAAATCCAATTGGTGAAAACAATCAAGAATTGGCCTTAAATGTAGGATGACAAATTTTAAAGCCAAAATGATAACAACATTTCAGTAGATCTTCAAATACTACAATTATACTACTATTGTATAGGAAAACAATACAAGCGTATTTCTTAAGCAATTTGAAATTTTTTAGAATTGTGCAATTGAAATTTGACATACTTCTTGCATACTTAATGTATTGTGTTGTTGCTTTGATCCATTCTTGACAAAAATTGGATACATATTTTGAAGCCATGCCGTATATACACCATTATTTGTCAACTCACATACCCAATTGCATTGTTATTTTTTTAGATGGATGCAAAATTCTTGTGATCACATGCTTACTTCAAGATCAAATTCCAAATTACTAAGCAATTTCAGCCTACATGCCAAAAACCACACACAACGACCAAAATATGGTCGCATGGTCCTTAAAGGGTTAACCCCTAAAGGCCCAAGGAACCCACTTTGGGCTTTATGAGAACTCGGGCAGACTCTATTGACTTCATAATTTGGAAAATTTTCATGAATTTTTTAGGATGGATGCTACTCATCATAGTCTACATGTGAAGCTTTATTTCATGTCATTCCAGTAAGTATTGCAAAAGTTAGAAGGTTTTTTCAATTTAAATTTCAAACCGGGCAGCAAAAAATATATTCTAATTTTTTTTAAATTTTTTTTATAGAATTGTATAGATTAATACCTACTCAAAAAAAATTGAATCACTCAATTCCAAATAATGAGGTAAGAGTTAAAAGGATTTTTATTTTGTGGGCAATGAAGGTAGGAAGAGGGTAGAAAAAACATATGAAGTTATCTTTTTCTCTCAATTTGAAAAATGAAAATGAAAAATAACATTACTAATTGTCTATTAGAGCATTCTCACCATTGGGATTAACAATTTTCAAATTCTTCCAAAACTTATTAGCATATTAGTTATATCTTTCATTCATCAATACCTTTCACTTTACATTTTTTGTGAAAATGAATCCAAATTGTTTTTTGGTTAATTTTATATGTATATGCTTTCACCCTATTTCCAACATATTGCCAAAATCGCACAAGAAATACAACATATGTGTTTTTTTCTAAAAAGTTTGAAAATCTAAACTTCACCTTCTGGAAGGACTAGAAAAACCTACATTTTGAAGTTTAGGCACATCGATCTTGCAATTGGTGGGGATATTCATTCTAAAATTTTGGGACAATGTAGTTGTGCAAGTCAACCAAAGGATCCTATGGTTGGATTTGTTAAAATGTTAAGTTTCAATAAAGATTTTGACCGGGGTTTGGGGACTAGTATTTTGAAGCAGTTTTGGGCCTCTAAACACAAAAGAATTTTAGGGGTAAAATCCTAAAGGCCCAAGCCCTTTCTTTCAGTGAAAGTCACTGTTAACTGCCACTGTTAACTACCACTTTGGGGGGCATGAGTAGAAAAGTAGGTACTAAAGTTTGTTTTGCAAATCCAATAGTAGGATCTTGCCTTAGACTAGAAGAGGCACTTGTGGGAAAAACTCAAGTCATTCTAGATGGAGAGGAGGGAGATATTTACATTTGAGGTGAAGGGGATAAAGTTTTTTTCCTTGTTGCTAGTAAATTTCAGAAGTCTTTGACCACTCTTACATGAAAAAAAGTACTCTACACAAAGTTGTGGTTTATTTTTTCCATGTAGAGGACCGAGTTAGGTATGTGTGGGAGAATTTTCAAATCAATTGGAACTATACAACACATGGGGAAAAATAATAGGTAAAAAGAGTAGAGAATGAGTCAAATCACTAAATTGTTAAGAATTTAATTATTGAAATGAAAAATGCAAATCCCAACAGTTATAATGTTGTAATAAACAATCTACTTCCTTAGGTTTAGTTTTTTTTTCCAAAATAGTGAAAATTGTGGAAAATAAAGGACTTCAAAGTTTATTTTAGAGTAGAGGATCCATAATTGCCCACAAACTAAAACATCTCGTAACTTTCATCTCATTGATTTAAGTTGAATGATTCAAAGCTTCCCTTATATTAAAAAATCTAAAGAACCAATTTCAGATTTCTATTTTAGAAAATACAAATTTTTAAGAAGTTTTTGGGATGCCCAGATTGCCCTCCCTCCCCTGGGCAGCAAAATTTCTTGCATAACTTCTTTGTCAAATGTCAAAATGACTAAAAAATCAAATACCTGCGTAGGTCTTGGAATTCCCCACCTTCGATAAAAATTTCAAAAAATCACAAAAATTAGACTAGCTATAGGTACATGCCTGAAATCCATTTGTCCCGAGAGGGACAGCTGGGCCTTTAGGGGTTAATTAATAGAGAGCGTCCTGCTTTAAAACGGAAGGGTCTGAAGGCTATACAGTAATTGGGTTGAGAGGTTGTGATGAGAAATTCACAAGGTCCATGCACATGTTGAGCGACCTTGGAGTTTCGGCCTTTGAAGGTCAAGTAAAAATTGGTCTAATTTTACAAAAATGTTTAATTGTACTGCATTACAATACAAGTGTAGGAAATATTTGGTGCAGGTCTATGGTTAAAATGAGAAAGGCCAGGATTTAGCTAACAAAGCTAAAAAAAATTCCCCAAACATTGGACGGAGCAATGTTTAGAGAGATCTGTCAGTAAATGAATTCTTAGTAGGTGAAAAAGAAAAAGAAATAAAATAAAATCTTATTGAACTTTGAAACCACATTAAAAAAAATTGGTTTTGGTTTCACAAACAAAAATTCAAATATAGGGAAATCTCCCTTAGTGCATGGGAATAGTAGGGTGTATTTAAAGAGTATGCACACAAGAAGGTTTTATTACATAAGTGATTTATTGAGGTTTTTGATTAATGGACAAGTAGCTCAAGGCCTGGGAAGCATGGTTATTTTTTTGGCTTTCCTTACTTGCTAACAAGAGTCACATGACTGTAGACTATAGTGGTGGTCCCACTCACAAGAATAACTCCAAAAGCGAACACACTTTATGCACACAGGGAGTATGCAATTGAGAAGTATAAATAATTATATGAAATTTGCAATAAGAGAGGTTTCACTATATAATATAAATGTAGACATTTATTTAGTGTTGGTAAAAAACCTATCGAAAAGTGGAAAATGAAAAGCATTAGTTATAGCTCAAAGCCTCCCCAAACATTAAGGTTGAGAATTGGGTTCCTAGTTCAAAACTAATTCCAATTTTGGTATCTAACAAAAAAAACTGAAGTTATTACTTTAAAGCTACACATCCAAATGTATTGACCAATCAAATTGTTGTAATTGGGTCGCTTTTAGGCCCTCTGCCTAGTTAGTTTATAGAGGTCGGTTCTAATATATGTTTCTACTTTATTATTTGCATATTATACATATAAGTGAATTTAAGAAAAAAAACTGGGTTTTCTTTCCTTTTTCAAAAGATAGTCGTTTCTAACTTCCTATGCTGCTTCAAAATATGAGATATATTCCATTAATTCCCATGGTCAAAATCCTTGAAGGACTAGAATAATGTCCCCTCTACCTTAGAGTAAAATGAGAGGGGTCACAAAATCCACTCCTAATCCTTTTTTATTACATCGTCTAAATAGCATAGCCAAAAACAATTTGAAAATAGATCCCTGGAGTTCCAAGTATTTTAATCTCTAGAGGAAGCCCTTTTTTCTGTGAAAATCACTCATTTTTTGGGGAATGAGTAGAAATGTAGGATTATTAGTTTTTCAAAAGTCAACCATAAGATCCTACCCTACACTATGGGAGGTACTTGTGGGAAAAAATCAGCTTATTCTAAATGTAGAGGAGTGAGATAATCACACATGAAGTATTTGGCAGTCAAAAAGGGACATTCCATTGTAGTCTTATTTTGTAAAGCTCACACTATGTGACACTTGTTATTAAAATCCTCTCAACCTCAAATGCCAAAGAATACCCCTTGCAAATAAACAGCCAAAATGCAATATAACATACACTAAATAGTCAAAATAAGTTTCTTGGACAAATAGATTGGAGTACCACGGAGAGTTACCTTAGGGCAGCTTCACACTATGGCCAAAGGTCTAGAGGCCATCGGTTTCCACCAATCATATTGCAGGAAACCGAGAGTCCGGCCACTCAACCCTTCACACTAGAGATCAAACTCCAAAGGACGTCATCCTCCAAATATCTACATGGCAACACTTTATCATCCAAGGTTGATTGCCTCTCGGCAATAGTTTGGGTCAAGCAAAAATGGAGACCCAAACTATTGGTTGAGAGGCCGTCACATTGTTTTCATAAAATAATCAAAAGCTTACAAAATCTTGGCCATTGGATTTGGAAGGTCTAATAAATGCTATGGCTTTGGACTTTGGGCTTGGCCTTTGGAGGCTTCACACTATGGCTATTCAAGTTGAGAGTCTGTGCAAGCTCATTGTCAAGACTTTGGCTTTTGGACTTGGCCTTTGGAGGCTTCACATTAAGGGCGGCCAATGATGTCAAAAACAATATTTTAATACCTATTTTCAGCCCATTTTGTTAGCCTCTCACCAAAATTTGGCCACTCAATTCCATAGCCTCTCAACTTGACCGATCATAGTGTGAGGTGGCTTGGCCACTTGGAGGCGCATGCCGCTTTTTAGGTGTTAGAAATTCATATGGTTCATGGCTTGGCCATTGCTAGTTTGTATTTCTGCATACGAGGCCCTTATTGTTGTTGCTTGGGTTGATGACTTGAATTGCAAAATTTATTGTCAGAAAGTAATTATATAGTGAAAAGTGTCAAGAGATTTTGTGGGAGGCAACCTAATTTCACTATTTAGTGTCGAACATGTCACGCAGAAGTATTTTTATAGATTTTTATAAGTTTTTTTGGAGATCTGAAAACAGGAAAGAACAAAATGCAATTAAAACCAAACTGAGATGGGGGGTTGATATTTTGCTCTGGAGTTTTTCGTTTTGGAGTAATAAGCCTGCCAAGCTGTTCTTTCGAAACCAAAGAGTATTGACAGGGGCCAAGTGTTCGACACGTGGCCTGGAACAGTAATGGTGCTACTCTAGGGAACCGGCAGCTCCAAATTTACCCTCTCACGACTCTCATGGCCCAGAGAATGACCCTCAATCCCCCATTGATGTGCTGGTTAATTCTGGTGTGCTATTTCATGAGTGACAAACTGACAACTTGTGTTTTAATTTTTATTTCTGGTGTTTTTTTTTAACCCTGTTTCAACAATGTAAGTTTATTGACTGGATATTGTTATTTTGGTTCTTCTCCCATTAGGGTACATTCACGTTAAGGGTGGTAAAACTTTGAAGTATAAAATTTAACCTTGTAGGTTTCAAAGGAGTTTGAAATACAATTCATATATAAATATATATATATAAATATAAATAATTGAATACGGTTTTGGCAGTTGGTTGTCTTCAATAGTTTCATAACTCAAGATGACAATTCCGTAACTGAATCATGTAGCCGAATCATGTGAATGAGAGTGCATGGGGTTCTATAACTGAATTATGGGGATGGAAGGGCATGAGAAGGTGAAATATCATTTGAGACATGGGACATGGACATGGAATGGGAAGACTTTAGATGGGGGAATGAGGAGACACGGGATGAGAAATGAGGAGACACAAAATGGGGGATGGAGGGATGAGGGACACATAATGGGGGCATGGGATAGGGGATGGGGGGCATGGATCCACATCACTTGTCCCTCGTTGGTACGACGGGTAAGCAAGACTCGTATGATTATAATAAAATACACTTCTTGTAATATATCAATGGGCTAGCACAAGACAAAAACACTCCACCTTCTAAAATTTGTTGTGTCATTTTCATGGATATTTGTTCCCAAGTACAATTTGCCATGGAACATAATTTAATGTATATAGGGAGTTGCTAAAGCCACACCCAAAATTGCTAATGTCACTGTGTGAGCATGTAATTTGAGAAATTCATGTTGTTCTTTATATTCAAGTGGTCCATCAATTATTCAATCACAATATTACCACCTCCTTGAAAGAAATAAAGAAGAAGAAATACGAATTTCTGTTGAACTTTTATTGCACCAATTCTATTTTCTTTGTATGTTTTTGCTTTAAGTAATTCAAAATTCCTATATTTTTAGATTCAAATTCAACAAACTTTAATTTTTTTGGATATAGCCATAAAATGATTGAGGTAAAACAAATCTTTTGATCCAAATTTTAAAAATCAGCATCAAATTCTCACATTTCACGCTCCAAGCACACCTTGGGGTGTGACATTAGCAATTTTGGGTGTGGCTTTAGTATCTCTATATATATTTCTAATGAGTAGTTTAGAATGCTCCATTGATAATGCTCTTACAAATTGAGTTCAATTTCATTTTCTAAAACATAATTTTGCTCAAAAGCAATAATGAATTCTACAGAATACGTGAAAACATGTTCTTCCTTTTTCAATGGACAGAGTTGTTGAATTGCTCCACAATCTTGAACAAATACTACTATGAATGTGGACTCCAGTTTTTTAACCAAGAAAATAGATTTCATCCATATCTTGCACATGTCATCCATTTCCATGGATGTAAATAGCTTTGTCACTCTTTACTCTGGTCCCTTTCTGCACTGCCCAAATTAAATGAAAAAAAATACTGATTGAGCAACATGCGCCGATTTGCTTTTACTGTAAGTTATCACCAGTCACTTCCATAAACAAAACGAGATGCTTGAGAACATCCTCTTTTGTAACTTTTGGCTTTTTCCTTAATATTTCTCTTATTTTACTTTTTCACCTCTTTTTTACTCTTTTCTGCAAACAAGATGCTCAAATTTGAGATGCCAGTAGCATCTAGACTAGGGCGTGCAAAATATTCAGTGCTTGCCCCTCCCCCAATAGAGATCACAAATGTAGCTGAATTTACCAGATTTTAAGATTTCTGATTTGATACTGGATTTAATTATAAAAACTGTGAATTTTTGAGTGTTACCTTTGTACCTTTTTAGCAAATTAGAAGGAGATTTACCACTACCCAGTAGAGCTAGCTCAGAAAATCACATAAGGGATCACCGCCCACCGTGGTTTCAGGCTTTGGTTCAATGAGCTGGGATTTTCAGCCCCCAGCAAAGATTCCTTTGCAAATGTCAACTCTCTTTGAGGCCTTGCTTCCATTATTTCATGGGACGTCGGTGCCCAAGGATTTGTTTGTCTTCTCAAGTATCTTGAGGATTTGTTTGTCTTCTCAAGTATCTTGAGGTGCACTAAATAGTGAACTTAGGTTGCGCCCAACACATTATATAAATACTTACTTAATCATACTACAATAATTTTCATCAATAATCACTGCAATAAATAAAATTTAAGATTGAAACTATCAACATGTTGCGAAAAAACAAATCACTGACTTCCAAGTCATAAACCATGTAAAATCCTAGTAATTAGAGAGTCATATGTGTCTCTCTAGGTGGCCAAGTGGTGAGCTGTGAGGTAATTTTCTAAAACAAAGTCAACCTAATTGTTATGGCAACCTAATTTAAGGTATTGGTTGTAGTGAAATCGATTGACAATTTTATTAATTTAAAATTCAAGGGATGGAGGTATTTTCTTTCTTTCTTCTACATTATATATATTAACGAGTTTGAGGAGCAAAAGTGACATTATGATCCAAATGAAAACAACAAACACGTTGATGAGTGTAAGTATGTGCAATAACCAAACTGATTGACAAACGGAACCCTAAAATTAAATCCAAATTTTATTGATATTTATCCCTTATTTTTAATTATCCATTATTTTTAATTTATTGAAATAAAGATGGACATTTTGAGCTTCTTGTCCCTTTATTTGTTATTGCTTTGAAGACACTAGTGTCATACTCTTTTAATAGTTACTGGACCACTTGGATTTGGAAGGGTTTGCAATTTCCAGTAAATAATACAACTAAATCCACCAATAGCTCAAGGGGACCTACTGAAACTTAGAGTTTTCAATTTTTGTCTTAGATTTTATATTATAAATATTGGTGACTCCAATAGAAGAGAAATAATAATCCATACTTATAAAATCCCATTGTTTGACATTGCTCACAACATTAGAAAACATGTGTTGCAGAGGTTGTTGTCATACTTTCAAATCATGTCTGGTCAAGGACAAATATATACTACAAAACTTGTCAAGTGAAAAGATGGTACGTAGAAATCTATTAGGGAAAACAAAACAACAACTAGTTGCGATTTTTGTATGTAGTTTGCAATCACAAAATTTGGATTTCTCGCTAGAAAAAGAGATATGATCTCCATGTGACCCCCCAAAAAAAAACCAAAACCCTTACACAAACAATTTATGAATGTCAAGAAAAATTGCTTGGTAATAATTAATTCTACCTATTTTCCACCAAAATATGCATTCCTACTGTTGATCATGTTACATAAAAGTCAAAGTGTTTAGAGATGTTTTTGAGTTTCACGAGCTAATATTTGGCAAACCCGGTTTTCCAGTTTTGGCACCTATTATTTTAGACATTTTTTAGATGAAAACCTCATCAACTTTCATCTAGTAGCTTCAAGGTTCAACCAATTTTTTGTTCACGATTTTTAATCAACAGACGATCCACTAATTACATACTCTTTCCAGCCATTGCATGAAACTCCACTCAATATCTACACTTAAAAGCAGATTAAACTTTCCAAGATTTTCCAAAAACCTTGACTTAACGTCTCACCTCTTGATGTTAACCCCGAAAGAAACTCACTTGTGTAGGGGAGCCAGTGACCTCCCAACCGACCAACTACAGTAGCCCCTTACCGAATCAGGTGGCAAATAGTACAGTACTGTACAGTGGTGCCACAAGGTACACTGACACCTAACGACCCCCCTATCGCTACACAAAAGGACCATCCTCACAGGAACAGACCTCCCACACTCACGAACCTCCTATCCAGTAAAATTATTTTATGCTAATTATCGCTTTTTTGTTAGCTAATTGTTCTACAGTAGTGTAAAATATTTAGCCAAATTTTATACACAGGTTTGGGAGTAGGGAGCACAGTTTTTGGGGGCCCAGTTTTCAAAGGTTTCACTTGATGTTGTCTCATCTTACTGATGCAATATTTTAATGTCTCACAAAATCATCATAAGATTTAGCCTTGATGAAAGGTTGAAAGCATCCAACTTTACATCCATAAAAAAAATGTAAATGTAGCCATCCTTGTTATTCAACCATTTTTTGGTTTAAAAAAAAAAGCAAAGGCCACTTCATCCAAAATAGAGTCCTGGATAGTAAGTCGTAGTCCTTTTTTTATAATTTTTGCAAATTTTGTTAAAGTTTGATGTAAATCTAATTAGGAGAAGTGTTAGGAAAAAAGAACATTTGAAAAAAATCTGGTTATGATTTAAATGCTTTTAAAATCACTACAAGTTTGTCAACAATATACCACTAGTATATCCCCGCTATTCTCAAATGTACAATACACTTGCTTGAGTTGAGACAATTTCATGTTCTAAAAGGCAATTAAAAACCACAAAGATGTTGATGATGCTAATAAAAGTGGATAAATATGGCATACTCATTTGTGCTAAATTGCATTTGACATGGATTAAAAATATGAAATAAGAAGAGTCTACTTTTCAAATTCTAATAAATTTTGTCCCTTTGAGCTAGCTTTTCAAATATGTAATCACTTTTGAATTTGATGAAGGATTGAATGTGTGGGAGGGGTTTTAAAAAGGACTAAGCTTACAACTTAACCCTTGAGCACCCCAGGGTTGATAATATTGCCCCTCAAAGTTATACTTTTCCCAAATCTGGTTCAAATCAGTATTGTACTACCCAAAAAATTGCACTAAGTCAAGGACACTATACTACTCTCATGCCACATAGTGGGCAATGGGGGTTTCACCACTTGTACAAGCACGGATTGTGCAAGTCAAGTGTGACAATACTATGCTAGAACTTCATTTCATGCGGTTTAGGTGCGAGGATAAAGACCATGAACTATGGCCTCTTTCATATTGTTAGGAGTGTTTTGGCATGCATGCCTCAGATTGGGGAAGGATTTTACAGTTGTACCATTGAGAGCCATGCCCTCATGGAGGTCAAAGCTGTACCCATACCCCGCCTATTGTCCACCATGCTGTATGAGCCTTGCAACTTCAGGCATCTAAAAAAGCACCTTGTGGATGTTAGAATATCACCAAGTTTGGCAACAATCAAGATATTGATAAATTGCACCCCGTGCCTAAATTTCATCAGAAGAAGCCTCCCCTAAGGCATGAATTTTTGCATCCAAAGCTATAGACCCCCCCCAAAATTGGCCGGTTGCCACATGGTCAACTATACTTTGACTTTTATAATTTACAAAATGGTGCAGTAAAAAATTTTACAAATTTCTAATCGGGTGCATTAAGCACCCTTTTTGCTATTTCAGAGGTAAATCCTCCCTAATCTAAATTCCTGACCTGGGGTGTATAATGTTCTTGAGCATGGTCCCTCCTGGCCTCATTTTCTCATTTTTACTCCGGGTGCTCAAGGGTTAACCCCTGAGCGCCCAGAGTTATTTTAAGATTAAGGAGAAAATGAGGGGTTTAATGACCACCATAGCTTGGAAAATTACATTCAGAAAAAGTGATTATAGGATTTGAAAAAGAATTACCTTTTGTGCTAATGGGGACTAGCCTCAATTGTTTTCACCGTACTAGTCGGGAGAAAAATGAGATAAAGTTGTGGGGCCCAACAACAAAATCCTATTGCTGGGGCGCTTCAGGGTTAATGTCCAGGACTCTATTTTCGCTGCTCCCATCCCGCCCCCACGCGGTACCTACTTACCTCCCTGCCTCCCTACCTCCCTACCTCCCCCCTTACTACCTACCTACATACCTCCCCACCTGCCCACCCGCGACGCCCTCCCCGCGCTCTCCCCCGTCGCCTGCCCATCACGCCAGCCTTGCAAAAACCATGTGTTCTTTTTCCTCTTCTCCATTTCCAAATGCTGCGAATCTCTCCCACAGCAGCAGTCCGCGTTTCACAAAGCAAGCCGTGTCACGATCACGCACGCCGTTCAAGACCCCCGGCAGGTCGGGCTCCTCCGAGAATTAGCCAAAGCCAAGCTCGACCATACCATACCATAACCATTTGTTGCAGATGCTGCTGCAGTCAGCGTTGAACCAAGAACACCATGTCAACGCTCATCTCTGCTTTGCTCTGCTACAATGCCTTCCAGCCGTTGCAAAGCACTCCATAACCCTGTGCGGAACTAAAGGAGGAGCGTTTCAGTCAGAGCGCTTAAAGGAGAGGTTTTTCTGTGCAGAAATGGCGCAATGGTTAGTTGCTCTGCTGTTGTAGCGAACTAGTGAGATAAAGACAGGAGTTTTGGTGGGTATGGATCGGATGGAGAGTAGTAGCGGGAGTTGTTGTAGTAGTAGTAATAGCACCAGTAGCAGCAGCTCCGAGTTGTTTACGCATATTATCGGTGAGATTGAGAGTATTGTGAGCGTGTTGGACTCTACTAAAGAGCGCGACGTGCTTAAGAACCAGCTGCGTGGGTTTAAGAGCCAAATTACGGTGCTTGAGTCGCATGTAAAGCAGAAACAGCAACAGCAGCAGCACAAGTCGACATCGACAACGACGACGGCGACGACGAGGAAGACGAAGAAGACGAAAGGTGGTGCGTTGCTGGAGGAGGAGGACGATAATAGTCTGGAATTCAGTCTTACGAGCTTGCAAAGGAATGTGGACCTCGTGGCTCGCTCTTTGGGGATCGACCCTGTTTGGAACCAGCACCTTAATAAGGGCGGAGAGTCCCATGCGTGGCCTCCCTCGGGTACCTCTGTTGTGTCGCTTCAATGCTGGAGTTTCAAACAGAAGGCCAAGAAGTTCCTCCGAGTCTCCGCCGGTTGTAAAAATATTCGTGCCTTTTCTCTCCGGTAAGTGTTTGGCTTCCTTTACTCCAACTTCAAAAAACTGCAAAAACCCAATTTCAAACTGCCAAAGACCTTTGAACAATTTCAAAAACTGCAAAAAAAACTTTGAACAATTTCAAAAACTGCAAAAAACCTTCGAGCAGTTTTGAAAGTGCATCGTGTTCTACGTTCGGTTTGTTTCTCTCGTTTTTTGTGTTACTGTTCTTGCTCAGTCGGGGTTCTGCTATGTTCGTGCATTGGTTGGGGGTTTCAACGATTATCAAAGGAAAGGGATAACTTTGGTGAAACATCAGGGTTTTGGTTTGTATATGAAAGTTCCGACTAACGATTGTGCCGCATTTGAGAAGTGCTGAGTTTTTTTGTTTTGTTGTTTGGTTTTTTGAATGATGTTTCCTTGGTTGGGGGGTTTGTTCTGTGAAGGTCGAGGGGTGTTGTGAAGTTTATGATGAAGGATTACGGAGGTGCGCTTGTGGATCTTGACAAGGCGGATTCACTGGACCCTAACAACAGCTTCATTCTCCAGTAAGTGGAATTTAACAACTAATTAAGCTGGCATCGTTGGTAGCTCTTTTAGGGTTTACTGTTTTTGAAGTTTTGGAGCTGAAATGGGGGTTTGAACGTGCACTTGGTTGTTTGGTTTTTTTGTTGTGAAGGTTACGTGGCGATGTGAAGTGTTGGATGAATGACTACGAGGGTGCGTTGGAGGATTTGACTCGTGCAGACTTGTTGAGACCCGATGATACTTTCACTTTAAAGTATTGGCTTAGCCTTTTCCCTCTTTTTTTCTCTTTTTGCCTTTATTTGCTTTTTTGTTTTGGTGGGTTTTTAGCTATGTGAAAGTAGGGGTTTTCTTGGGTAAGCTGAAGGTTTTGTTGTTTTTTTTTTTTGAAAATATAGGGCTTTAGGTGCTGCTAAATCGTCGCTTGGAGATCGTCGAGGAGCTTTGCAAGTTTTGAATGCTGCAAATCGGCTGCAACCGAATGACATGTGGACTTTAAGGTGGGGTTTTCTCGAAGTTAGTTTTTTTTGCCGTTTGGGTTTTGAATTTTTCACTTGCAGTGATTTTCGTTTAGTTTTGTAGCAAAACAAGCGTTTGTGGAAAAGTTGTTTACCTTTTTTTCTTTGAAGATGGGGATATGATATGATGCTTTTGTTCGAAATAAGAGTGGGACCCTAACTTTCAATAATGAAGCGTCTTTCCCAATCTCTACTCAATCGAAGTCCAAGTTTGCAATTCTTGTACTTGACTTTGCAACGCTCTTTCCGAGTGTGGCTAAGGTAAGGGGGACCCGGCAAGGATCTAGGCATTGGGTCTGGTGAACAAAAACTTTTTGTCACTTCTCCTGTCCCTCCTTCATACCAAAGGAAATATGGATTCTCGTTTTGGCCCACCCATACCCGTACTTTTTACTTTTAGGCAAACATACCCATGTTGTGACAATCAATCTTCTTTTTCGTCATATTTTAAAAAAGTTACAGGAAAACTTTCACTTTTAACCTAAAGCTTGACTCATGATGTGAAAAGGAACTTTTTTTTCTTCGACTTTTCACTTCTTCATTGGTAAGGAATATTTCCACCCTTTTAATGAAAGACTTGATATGTTGATGAGCAGACTTCGAGGGCGAGTCAAGCGTCACCTTCATGACTATACCGGGGCCTTGGCAGATCTGGACGCTGCAGATCTTATTGAATCTAACGATCTGGATGTTCTTCGGTACTTGGAGCTTAACCCTAACTTTGCTAAGTCCTCTGCTTTGCTTTGTATCCAAATGATTTTCCTTGTAGTAATTTTTTGGTAATTTTTTGGTTCTTTTGTTCTGTTTGGGGTGGCTTGAAGAGTTTCCTGAGTTGTTTTTTTACTGCAGTGTTCGGGGAGTGGTAAAATTTTATTTACATGATTATGAAGGAGCACTCATTGACCTTGACAAGGCACACCAAATGGACCCCACAAATAGCTCCATCCTCAGGTACTACTTCAGCATTTAGTATCTGCTTAATAGAATTGGTCAAATTCTTAAGAACTGTGTAATTATAATATAATTATGTACGTAATCTGGTCCATGTACTCAAAAAAACCACTTGAAATGAGAAATGCCAGGTCCCTAACTCTAGTTTTATTACCCGGCATAGGTTTCTTCTAGAGCTACCTGACCCCTAAGTGCCAAAATGGCCAAAATTAGTCCTTCCATATATTTTAGGATTGAAATAAATCATTCCCAAACCATAAGAGAGCCAACACCTAATATACATATGATAAACAAATAAATGGTCTCAAAACAACATCGGATGGGTTTGTACCATGCGTATGATGAATGAAAATACGGGTTTTTAAACAACCTTGGATGGGTTTTGTTCATCCAATTCTTTGCACCAAAGTGGTAATTGCGATGTATTTGCAACTGTAACGACTATCAAACTTCGAATTTATTTGCGTTTTAAATACCATTACTATACTACACCTCAGCATTCTCAGGGGTAAAAAAAAGTACCAAAATGCACCAATAGAAAAAAGAAAGTTTTTGTAATTGGAATTAAGCTTTTAATGTGGATTTTTTTAAACTGTTATCATTTTGAGGCTTGAACATTTTTAAAAAAGAAAGGGTTTTTTTTTGTTTTGTTGTGAAATTAGTTATATTCTTAACTTGTGTTGGACTACTGGTCAGGTACCGAGCTGATGTGAAGCTACGTGCTGGTGAACTTGCCCAAGCCTTAGTTGATGTGAAGAAAGCTATGGAACTCGATCCAAAAAGCAGTTCATTGTACAGGTAAATACAAAAAAAAGAACCCCCTACACTTAAAAATATTAAGCAATTTTTTATAATTTTATATGCATTCAAATGTATGGGATGTTAACATCTACCGGTTTTGTAGATTTTGGTATTGAATCCTGAATGGGAGCACATTTTGGCTGTGGCTGCAGGGTCAGGGGAGAGGTGAAGTTCCGACGGAAGGATTTTTCAGCTGCGCTTGTAGATTTGAACAAGGCTCTGGAATTGCAATCTGATGACGTGGGTGCTTTGAGGTACCCCATTCCTTGGGAAATCCGCCGCCCTATGGGAGTTTTGGCTGAATTTTTAAATTATATATTTCTAGATAGATTTTTAATAGCAACACCGGGGACTAAAAGAGTTGTCGAAGAAACTCTCAAAGTTCTAAATTTTTGTACTCCTCCTTTATACTTCCCATTATCCTAAACTTTAAATCACCCCCTTGTAGGCATCACTCATTACTCTCTCCGTCCCAAAATGATTGTCTTTGTTTTTTATTGCAACAATTATGCACTACTTTCATTGATAATGTTGAAAACAACATAATTCATTTGAATCCAAATTTTGTCCTACAGAAATCAGTGAATGAAGTTAATTACATAAGATTCTATATGGCTTACTCAAAACTAATGAAAATAGTTAAGGTATTGAATGTGGACAACTATTTTGGGATGGAGTATGATACTCGAACATTTTTAATGACGAGTGTTGTATAAAACTTTTTTGTTTGTGGTTTTTGAGTAACGACACTTCTTTTGGTCCCCCTAGTGTACATTCTTTTGTTCCTTGGGATATCATTTTTAATTTTGTTTTCTAGATTTTTGTTTTATTATTTAAACTTTGGCTAGAACTTAAGAATTTGAGTTATTTAGATTTTTTTTTGTCATTTGAGCTTTATGTTCATTATTTATTTATTTATTTATTAATTATTATTATTATTATTATTTTGTCATTTTTGGCTGAAGAAAAATATGATTTAAGTAAGTTTTGGATTTTGGTATTGGATTTATTCAGAGTTCGTGGCGAGCTTTTATACGAGATGGGAGACTATGAAGATGCCTTGGCAGATTTGCAAGCAGCAGATCGTGCCACGCGTAACCATGACAACACCCTTCGGTACAAGCCAAATATTCTGACTAAATCTCAGCAAGTTTATACTAACTTTTTATTAATTGCTATAGAAAGTGGTAATCTTAGTATTCAAAGTTTTTAGTTTGTTTAGTTTAGCAGTATTTTTAGCCATTTTGAGAACTAGTTATGAATTAGCTCATTTAAAGTCATTGAGGACAAGGTTTGGTTTGTTGATATAGGCTACTTATTATGAGAACGTTTAAAAGTTTAATAATAGGTTTATTTTAATGGTAGGATTGACTTGGGAAACTTGTTCACTTTCCTCTTTTCAGGATTCTGGCAAAAACCAAGTATTTGTTGAACGACTATAAGGGGGCCCTAACGGATTTAAATAGAGCTGATAAAGTTAACCCAGACAATCATGTTACACTCCGGTATGTAACTCTCAACTAAGTGGGGTTTTTTTTTGTTTTTTGTTTTTGTCTTGTTTAATTTCGTTTTCCTAGTGATTTGCTTTAGATCTTAGATATTGGTGTAAATGAGGCTTTTGGATTTTTTTCAATATTATCTGGGTCGGTTGTTTGATAATTTGGGTAATTATGGGAACAGAGCTCGAGGGAACGTGAAGAGGAAGTTGGGGAACTACAAAGACGCATTGCGAGATTTGAATAGGGCCAATGATCTCAGCCCTTATAGTAGTTGGATCCTTGGGTAAGGTTGCATTAAACCATCGTATGTTTAATAATTAACACTAAGATTTATCTAACAAAAAGATTAAAGTTGGAGGTGCTAAAAGTGTCCTTTCAATGCATGGTTTAGATAAATAAACCCTAAACAAAATGGAAGTTCTTTCATATTGTTTGAGCCTTTTGGAATTAGTTATGAATTTTTGAAGATGGAATGGCATACAGCTTTAAAAACATGTTCAGTCTAAAAATATTGATTGTCAGTACATTGAAGAACTCAATATGTACCTTTGTGTTACAGGATGCAGGTGCTCTTAGAGCTTAAATTGTTTTGAAGCCTTCCACCCTACAACCAAATGAAGAATTTATAGCATTTGAAGATCTCAAAAGAACTGAATGTTGAAAGTTTTATGTTATTTGATATCAAATTTTTTTCATCTCATTTGAAGAAATCTTATGTGCAGCGTAAGAGGTGATGTGAAGCGAAAACTTGGTGACCTTCAAGGTGCTCTAGTTGATCTCAATAGTGCTGATGAGCTTGACCCCAACAATAATTTCACTTTGAGGTATTTTCTCTAACTTACTTTGTAAGTGTTTTTATCATTAACCCCTAAGAGAACCAGAATGGTTTTAAATATTTATCGTACATCCAAATATGCTTAGAAAGCAAATTCTTGTCCATTATTTTCAACTATGTGACTAGTTTGATCGTTGGCTTTGAATTAGTTCATGTAGAGACAAAAGAAATAAAGAAAAACTTGTAAAGACAAAAGGAAGAAAGGAAAACTTGTAAAAATGAAGATTTTGTTTTTGGAATCTTATTAGGCTATAATTTGTTTTGCCTCAAAAGCTTTAGGTCTACATGCTTCACCCCATCACCCTTACATATATGTTTCCTAAAGCAAAAAAAAGGTAAGTCTAAAATAAAATAAAGTAAAATCATTGAGGAAACTCTCTTCCTTTGTTGATGTTTGACCCTTTATGGAGTAGTACAATGATGCTTGGCAAGAGTAAAACGTCGAATGTATCCAAGCATTGATTGTAAACAAACACTTAATTTCACAACACTATTCAAACGTTTCTCTCACAAAGGTTGATCTAATCCAAGCATCATTTTGTACATTTTGATTCAATTGATTTTTGTTTGAAAGCATTATTTTTTTTGTTTTTTGATTTTTTTTGCTTGGGTGTGTTTCTTAGAGTACGTGGAACGGTGAAGAAGCTACTTGGGGACGAGGAAGGCGCTTTGAATGACCTCACTCTATCAGAGTTGCTTGAGAATGGCACCAACGTAAGTCTCATATTGGTTGTATTTTTTTCCTTTTGTATCTCTTCAATTATGTCTCATTTCTTCAGTGTCATTCAAATTAACCAACTTCGTAAAATCAAAAAATGGTTGTTTTTAGATTCGTATACAAAATTCAGGGAGAAGGTATCTTTGGGGTGTTTCACATTGTGTCCCCAAATCTCAACTTTGCAAGTCCCACGTTACGCAAGACTCCAAATGTTGGGGTATAAAGTTGGGGGTATGTAAGGCGAAAATAAATCTTAACTAAAGCCTTGAATATTTTAAGCAAAATTATTGGTTGGGCTTGGCTTTTGAAGTCGGGTCTCCATTGTTGTTGCACCCCAACCCTTGTAAAAAAATTCAAAAATGTTGTCATGTAAGTATATCCAAGTGAATTGGGACTTGGGGACTTGAGTGAATCTCCAAGTTCCAATTTTCAGCCCACAACCAATTGGATTTTGAGACTTCAATAGGACGTGACGGTGGGATGTGAGGGGGTGCAAATTGTCCCTTAATTGAATTATTGACCAAAATATTGACACCTTCAATTCTTCCTTGATTGCTACATATATATAGGTACCTTAACAAAACAAACTTATGTTAAGGTCATCTACTAATAAAATTATGGAAACCCTTATGTCTTTTACATACAATATCAAACGACACAATTTTTGGCGCATTGGAATCCTCTTTGTTTATCATTTTTGGCTAACAAGTCGTAATAAAAAATGCGGGATTTTAATTTACTTTTATTTTTATTAATGTTTTGCAGATTAACGACCTGGACATAAAACCGCCCAGAAGAAGAACCTCACGCAGGCTTCATGAAACGCTGTCCCAGCAGGATCAACGGAGCACACGGACTTTGCTCAGCGACGTGGCATCATCTGAGTGCGACGCAGATTCCCGGTCTTCTATCAGAACTACTCCTTCTGGTAGTGAGATTCACAGTTTTGTTAGTAGCGTGGTGATTGCAGACATTTTTCGTTCCTAGACAACCCTACCGTGCTTCGCATACTGAGTTGTATATAGCGGTGTTCTATCTTTTTTTTCCCCCCCCCTTTTTTTTTTTTGGTTATAATCCTTAGTGAGGTTCTTCTCTTTCTCTCCCTGTACAAAACCAGGCTTGTAGATATCTTACACCCGGCCTCCTAGTCTCTATGGCAGTGCTGACGCCTTAAAAACATTGGAGACGAATATTTTTGACCTCAACTTGTAAAAGGGTTATTCATCCTCTTGTATGCTGTTTTTGCTCGTTTTTTAACCGTAAAGAAAAGGGATATTTATTCCAAAAGGAAATAGCAAATTCCTTTCATCTCAATTGTTCTTCTTTTGTTTTAATTTTTCAATTGTTTGGAACTTGGGATGGGCCACGTGTCAAGATCACGAGTCCGTGTGGTCCACTTTCAAGTGTCAAGCTGCATTAGGGCATTAAAACCACTCACCTCCACAAATGAACTTTGTCAGTACATGTTCTTATTCATACCCTTTCATCAATGTATAGTGGATGTACATTTGAGGAGGTGGGTGGTTTTAGAGCCGTATGTCCTTTTCACTTCAAAATTTCATAACTAATTTCATAGAACTCAAAAAAATATATAAAAAAACTTGGGTTAGATGCCAATTCCTCTTGTTTTTCAATTAAAACTTACTAAAAAATATTTCAAGAAGTCTCACCTCCCCAAAATTCAATTTCAGTCCTTAGATGGTTGGTTCATGAGCCACTTACCTTAGGGGGCTCATGAATTGAGCATCTAAGGGAAAGAGGACATTCATGGAAAAATCAGGGCAACCTAGCAATTTGGAAATATTTTTGGTAGAAAGTCAAAAATATAAAACAATCTTATCACTACAAGGAAACTATGGTCGAATCTACAAAAAGTTGACAAAGGTTGTGACCTAATCTATAGTATGTAGATTAGGTCACAATCTTTGTCAACTTTTTGTAGATTCAACCATAGTTTCCTTGTAGTGTGTGGCCATTTAAATTGAGTTTTTTTTGAGTTGGCATGAATTAACTACAACTTATGAAAGCAAATGGAGCGTAGGTAGCCATTCTTGATCAACACTCATGATTTCAAATTGGCTTGTAAATGGAGCACATGAGTCCAAAAAGTAATTACTACAAAACTAAGGATGCTCAACTAAGCTCTTTAAAGCGTGCAAGCACGTAGTCCATATTCTAATACTCAAATTATGATTGAAAACAAGTTTTAATTTATTTGAGTATGACACTTATCTATATTTTACTCAAATCAAAACTCAACAAAATCATGACTGATAAGCACATTGAGCAATAACTCTTTGTCTACTTTCTTGAATCCCTAAAACCATGCTTGTATAAGGACAATTTCTCAACATAGAAAGTTTGATCTATTTACAAAGCTTCTTGCATTGTTTTCGGAGCTCTACATGAACGGTTCTAAATACCCAGGCAAAATTTGAGCCTCCTACCTTATTATGAAAAACTCCGTGAGCTTAGTTTGTTTTTATGTTCCTTGTCACGGAGTTGAACTTGTGTTTTCTCTTTTTGGTTCTTCCATGGTAGTAACAATTATGTTGGAGTTTGAGTATTTTGGCCATTCATTGAGTGAAGCGTTTGTTAGGAGGATTGAAGCCACTCACTCTTACCTTGCTTATGTTGCTTGGGTTTTGTTTTTGTTAACCCCTTAAGTGCCAATCGTTATTGTAGAAATGGGAGAGTGTAGAATGATACTTGTAAGGCAAGTAGATTGCAAATGTTTGATAATCATTGAAAGTCACCAAGACAAATGCGAAGTACTAATGCAATGCAAAGTAATCCTCAATTACTTTTCATTTATAGTTGGATGAATGAAATCCATCGAAGAGTGTGAATGCAACACTTTTTTGAAATTGTGTGATTGTTGTTTGGGTAGGAGATTGTGACTCTCTTAGGGGTCAACTCTTGATGAAGTAGTTACATTGTATGTGGTTGTTTTTATGCTCTTGTTTTACTAAAGAAAGTTAGTTAGGTACATCTATTTTGTTTCATAAAGGTGGAATAAACTATACAACTAAATTTGTCTTAGTGAAAGATTTGAATATTTTGGGGTGCATAAGTAAATAATTACTTTAAAAAGATATGTCCTTAGAAAGTGTTTACCTAGGACCTCCTCATAGCCCAAAGGAGGACAAAACATGTCACCTTTCTTGTGAGTTTTGAAAAAATTGAGGTGATGAAAGTCTAAAGAGAGTCTGTGAATGCTATGTGGATGACAAACATAATACAATTCCAAAGCAATACTACCTTTTGTGTATTGAATGGAGTTTGTTTTTTCAGTAATTATTTGAAAAATAATGGACATGTTTTCTTGCTTGGATTGCATTGGTTTACGATGGTTGTTACACTTTTGAAATTCTTTTTGCTTGAAAATCACCATTTTCATAATACGATTGGAACTCTTTAAAATTAAGGTTGAATCACCAATTGCAAAACAAATTTCTAACTCTAGAAGGTAAGGTTGTGTATCAACGAGGACAATTTTTTCAATTTGAAGGTTATTAAATTCCTTTTTAGCATGGGTGGAGTCCAAAGTAATAAGTAGAATTTCTTTTTGTGACTCAAGTTTAGACTATAATAAATAAGGATAATTTGGCAACCATTTGTTTGCTTTAATTGCAACTTGTATTGCCACCACAACCAAACAAAATAAAAATAAACCAAAAACCAATAAAATTTCAAAATACAAGAAGTCAAAGTTCGATTGGTAAATTTTCCACATTAAATTTGTTTCTAAATTAGAATTTTACATTGAACATTGTGCAATGACCATCTGTTATTTTCTAGGTTTACTAGAGCATGATTTAAAGAACATTGTAGAAATGGATGATCTTTATTCTGTTCGTTCATTTTGTTAAGAGCCACAACACATACAAGAAAATAAATAAGTAATTTGAAATCACAAGAACGTATTCAATGATGCAAAGATCCCATGTTTGATGTGTGCCTTTTTAGATTAATCTATTCTTAGATTCTCTTGATGTGTTTTCGTTGTAAGAATAAAACATGGATTTCTATCCAAAATCAATTGGATGTTCTTTAATGTTCAAACAATGAAAAGATCTCTCCCAAGTGATCCACTCCTCACTCATACCTATCCTATTTAATCAATCTTTCACCACTTTCAAATGTTTTGCATGATTTGGAAGTTAACCCCTAAAGGCCCAAACAACATTTTTCTTGGCAATATAGTGATTTTGGGCAATTCACTACAAATGGGTTTTTCATTCTTTTTTTAAAAAAAATTTCACACATTATGTGCATGAGGAGTAGTTTGTTCAATAGTTTTCATAACTTTTGACTACATGTTTCAAAAGATATTGCATGATATGTAGTTTTCTTTGTTCATCAAGCAACCTGGGTAGCTCAAAAAACTTTTTTAAAATTTGCATTTTCTTATAAAAATTTTGAAATTGGTTTTTTAGATTTATGTATACTTGGAAAGCTTTGAATCATTCCATTTTTATCAATGAGATGAACGTTACAAGGAGATTTTGTTTGCAAGCAATTATGGATTTTGTACTCTAAAATAAACTTTGAAGTCCTTTATTTTACTTGATTTTCAATATTTTGGGAAATAAAATAAAATTAATGGATATAAATTGTTTAATACAACGTTGCAACCATTGGGATTGGAATTTTTTATTTTAATAATGAAATTCTTAACAATTTAGTGTTTTGAATCATTCTCTATTTCTTTTTACTTACTATTTTTTTCCCATGTTTTGTATAATTTTAAATGATTTGAAAATTTTTAAGTGTGTACCCAACTTGTCTTGAAGAAGGAATCTAAAGAATTACAACCATTTTGGAAAATTTTCCATACAAATATGACCTTATGACGTGTAGCTGCCCAAGTTTTTGCAAAGACAAAAAATGGCTTTTTGTCATTTCAAACTTAAATATTTAACAATCTACACTATGGGAATTCCTGAATATTTTTTCACAACTTTTGAGACTAGTCTACTATAAGATCTTACGGCTATATGTGTCTTAAAATAAAATTTTCCTAAAATTTGGTACTTGTACTAGAAATGGCAATTTTAGAGCTATTTTGGTGAAAACAGTCAAAAGCCTTTAGGGGTTAAGAAATGGATACAAAATGTATTAAAACTTTGAAAAATTGTATGGGTACACCTAAAGTTTGCCATATTTGTCCAGATACCCCTAGTTTTTTTAAAATTGTACAAATGCCCTTGGACCACAATTTCCAAGCATTCGTTTAATTTGATATGCAAGCAAATTGATTTTGTGCCCAATGTTAAAATAAAGAGTGCAATAGGATGGAAAAGGACTAGTCTGTGCACAAGGGAGAAAGAAGTGACATGCACAATAGAACAAATGCCTGAAAATTATGATCCAAGAGTGTTTGTGCAATTTCTGAAAAACTAAAGATATCTATGCAAATATGGCAAACTTCAGAGATATCCATAAAATTCCCTCAAAATTATGAGGTGTAGGCTATTGCTCCGCTATGAATAAAAGCCATGTCAAAATGCAATTTTGCAACTACAACTTTGAATGGGTATTCACACCCAATAGTATTACTGACGCTTGATCATTCTTTAGAACTCATAGCGGCTTCAACAAAGGCAGCATTTTGTAGTTTTGAGAATGGACTGATGCATTACAAGGGATTTGGACCCAAGGAAGGGTTGTGAGTTTGGATGTTCCCAATGTCATTGCTAGTCGTTAGAAAAAATAAAAATTTAATTTAATTTAAAATTTTTAAAAAGTCAAAAAAGTCAAAAAAAGTTTTTTTTTTCCAAAAATAATAATTAAATAATTATGTCTGACGTGGTCGCCCTCATGCCATGTTAGAGTGCTGCAGATTGCTGATGTGGAAGTGTTGTGGAAGTGTTCCCAAAGCTCCCATAGATTTGGGGGAAGGGGCCCATTATTGGGTCCAAATCCCTTGTAATGATAGATTGGTGGTGTACTTGTAGTGACTGCAAAAATCTTTTTGGCTAAGATTAATACATGTTTTTCAAAAAAATTGCTACCACATCCCCTTACTCAATGCACCTCAAATTTTAACATTATGTCCACATTTTTTACCTTTCAGAGCATCCTCAATTCAGCAGGTATATTGACTTTGTGATGGCACTCTCATGGTGGGTACCAGGGCCTTTTTTTTGGCTTTCTGATGCCATATTGCACCCAAAAAAATAGTCTTGCTAAAAAATGTCAAAAATCTTGGATGAAATTGCCAAAAGGCTTCAATTTTTTTTAAACCTAGATGAAATAACCAAATTATGGAAGAAAACCAAGTTATAGACATGTAACATGTACTAATGTGATATTTTCTATCCAATATATGGATGAATGTTGAAATTTGGAATACCTTTATAACATGTTAAATTGCTACTTTCGCATTTCTTAAAAATGAAAAAAAAGCCTAGATGGGTACTAGCTAGAGAACTGCAAACGTGGTCCAATGCACATTGCAATGATTGCATATGGGATATGATCTTAAAAGGGACATCAAAACTTGGGTTACACCCAGTATTTTTAGTTGTCCTCAACCCTTAAAGGATCAAGGCCATTTTTTTCTAAAAGTTACTGAAAACTGCCACTTTTGGGAGAATGAGTAGAAAAGTAGGAAAAAAGCCTTTTTTGAAAATCTAATTGTAAAATCTTGCCCTAGACTATGGGAGGTACTTGTGGTAATAAAATTAGCTCATTTAAGATGAAGAAGAGTGAGATGTTGACATCTGAAACAAAATAAATACAAAATTCCTTCTTGCTTAAAAAATTTCAGAAGCTTTTGACCACTCTTATAGCAAAAAAATTGCTTAAGCAAAGTTGAGGTTTAATTGCTTTATGTAGAGGACCAAATTAGGTAGGTGTGGAAGAATTTTCAAATGAATTGGAGGAGTACAACATACTTCAAAAAGCTTTGAAAGTCAAAGGTCATGAAATTTGCAAATACGTTGGGCAAAATTAGAGGATTTATGTAAACTTCAGAAGTCTGAATTACTTTGATATAAATGGTGAAAACCAAGGAATCTTAGTCTATCACAACTTGGAAAAAAAAGAAATACAAAAAGTGCTCAAAAAATTCGAGTACCAAATTTATAAGAGGCAAAAGGAATGGACGCTTGGGAGTTTCCCAAGAAGGGCCCCTTCCACTCCAATCCCCTTTGCCCCAAGTGTCCACACCTTGTGCCCACAAGAATTGACCCTCTTTGGAGTCAACACCCACTTACAAAGGAGATGCCTTGCCCAAACTAGCCTTCTTCCCCTAATTTTGGAAATTTCTTGATAACTTCTTTATTGAATGTTGTAATGAAGAAAAAACCAGATGCCCAAATAGATCTCTAAATTCTCAACTTTCAATAAAAGTCTAAAAAAATCACAAAAACTAGTTTAGCTATAGATACATGCCCAAAATCCATTTGCGCCCCAACAATTGGTCCTTTAGGGGTTGAGAGTTATTTAAATTGTTTTATATAATGTTGTTAAAGGAAGGATGACTCCTTTGCAAGTCAAAAATAGAGATCCTATCAAAAAAGCCTAGCAAAAGTGGAGTTCACATTTCTCTCTACTGGTGTGCATTGAGTCGGTGTGTCGCTTGTATTCCTCAAGGTCACAAGACAAAGCTCTGTAAGGTAGAAGCACCTAAATGTGACACTTTTGTTGAATCAATTCATTAGAAGTGTGCATTGAGATTCTGAAATAGTAGTAGGGTTAGGAAACCAACAAAGAGTGCTAAAAATTTGTTTTAGGAATTTTTAGAGATTGTATGAATAAACTACAAATTGTTGAAGGTAACTCCCTAGACTCACCTATTATGAACACTAGATCCTCATTGAAATGGTCGTATTGGAATGAAAAAAACGACCACATAAAGACCATGTAACATGCAATCCTAAATTGCCACTTACACAATTTGTGTTCCTATGCCCAATTATGGTGACAGCTTAAGTTAACATGCTTGTCTGATTTGGGTGTCTGCTGGATTAGATAGTGGTTTATTTCTAGGTGTCTGTAAACAAATGGTGTCAAATTTAGGTGCTTCTACCTTAACCCCTCACTTCCCATGGTACATTTGAGTATCTCAGAATTTGTTTGAAAGTGAACGATATGCTAGCATTTTGATCAATCTTATTAATTTTCTCTGAAGCGCAATCATACAAATTCAAAGTAGACATGTTATAGATCACATAGGAAAAGAAATCACAACAATATCATTTATGGATTGAAAGATTATAATGTTTGATCATGAGGGTGTTAAAATTGCAAAAGTGATTTCAAGTCTTTCAATCCTCTTTTTGCATCTCAAACCTAAAGTTGAGGGTACCAAAAAAGTACGAGTATGTAAAGTATAACATGCATAACCCCAATCAATTTACATATTCTCAAAATCTATTCTACAGTTCTTTAAATTGAATTTTTAATGTGATTTTTTCTCCAAGTTCTAGTGTACTTGAGGCTCATTTCCAAGAGCCTTCAACACTAGAAAGTGAAGATTTGCAATGGACACCCTTGCACAAAATCTTGAATAGACAAATCACTTTAATTCATTTGCAAAATCAGACTCCTGATGTTGAAACTAGACTTCAATAAGAATTTAAAAATAATAACAATCACTAAAAAAATCTTGAAGAAAGGTCATACATCTCTATATAAAATTCAAGGAGGCCCAGTTTGGACCCCTTGCCAGTGAGGGGTTAATTGCAGTTGCCTAGCACAAATGCAGGGTCTGGATTGAGGATGCCCTCGATATGTTAGGAATGAACTTGCGTAGGAAGGGTCCTAATGAATAAAGGATTTGTTTAGTTAGGTTTCTACATGGTCGGCAATGAAGAACTTGTGGTGATACTTTTTTGCAAGTGGGTCCAAATTAAAATTAGTTTTAGTGGAGTTTATCTTATTTGAAATTGGGATTTGGTGAGCTGATTGCTGTTTTTGAGATTCTCAATTCTTATTTTTCTGGCTGGACATCTTTTTGAACGAAGGAATGTGAAACTGCTTACACCAAAAACAAAACAAGAAAGTTGAAGAAAAATCAACATAAAACAGCAGGGGCTCTGGAAACAAAAAAAATACCGATTTTGTTTTCCCCCAAAAGAAAGAACAAATAGTTCCATGCAAAAATGGGATGGAGCCAGGGCCCCCCGTTCTACCCAAAAAAAGGCTGACCGGGTCCCAAAAACTTTGAGTACGGGCTGAAATGGGATTGGTGGAGAATCATTTTCTCAAAGACCGTGCTTGCCCCTCTTGCTCCAACACTTAGCATCAAAGTTTACAAAACAAAACTGCATCAAAAGTTGAAAAACAAGATCGTATCAAATTTGCAATGCAATTTGCATGAAAAATCTCAACTTAGATATGCATCAAAAAGTTGCCATGGAATCAGTATCAACAATTTGCTCAAGAGATACAATGAAGATAAATAGCTCAAACTCGTCTCAAAAAAGCTAAAAAACTAATTGAAAAAAATGTGAGGGAAGACGTTTTTAACTCCTAAAGGCCCAAGTGGTTTCTCTGGGGTCAAGTGGAGTTTTGGGCATGTACTTACAGCTAACCTACTTTGTGAGATTTTTTGAAATTTCTATGGAAGATGGAAAATTCAAAGATTTGTGAGGGTATCTAATCTTTTATTTATTTCGACATTTATTGAAGAAGTTAAAAATGAATTTCTAAAAATAGGGGAGGGCAGGCAACCCAAAAATTTCTTTAAAATTTGCATTTTTAAAAAACAAAA